>VNJV01014016.1:11314-54728 GCA_008042635.1 Drosophila nikananu | reverse complement strand
CAGCAGTTGCCGCAGTGGTGCGAAAAAGAGGAACAGCCAAGGCAAGCCAGGAGACAGGCAGCTCGGCACAGGCAACACACACACAAGAAAAAAAAGTGGCAAGGCCCGACGGAGGTGGGTGGCAGCCCCCTCCCCCGGAGTGGGATTTGGCGAGGGGGGTGGACTTAGCTCCAAAGCCAGCACAAATACCTTCCAGGCAGCCAAGAAACAAAAAGCGAACTTTGCATAGGCTTCCAGGCAACGACGAAGACGAGCCGACTCCGGCGCTCCAGCTCGAGTACGAGTCCCTTTGGGGACCTGCCCCACGCAAAGAACTATTACAGCGACCGCCTCCTCCTTCTCCTGGATAAGAATGCGGATAAAAAGGCCCTCGGAGGGGCAATGTTTTGTACTAGCAACTGCAACAGTTTGCGCTTCCTTCCAGCGCCTGCGCACATCACTCCAGCGAGTCCTCCGAGCAGCAACAGGCTGTGCAGGAGCAGCCCCACAACAGCAGCACATGGACGTGGGGGGGCGCCATCGGAATAGCAATGCGGGCTATGCATTTTTATGGGCTAGACAAGGCCCATCAGACCATCAGACCATCAGGCCATCTGCAAGCTGGCCACTCATTGTCCCTGCGCCAATGGCCCTTTCAGGAGATTCTCGAACAGACAGTAACATAACTCACTGTTGAATAGTTTAAGGACACGCCGAAAAAAAAGACAAACCCATTAAGCTGTTGGGACTTTTAAGTAATATTTATTCTTTAAGATGGCGTAAAAAAATTAGATATTAATTTGAAAATGCTGTGTAATTAAGATAGATAGCTGGAACATATTTTTCTTATTTTTCAATTAAACAGAAACTCTAAGAAACAATGATAAATAATCTATGCAAATGTGATTCCTTAACCATTTTTCATTTAAATTATAATACTCTTTTTTTATTCGTAGTCTTCATTAATTTATTTAAGGAATATCCACATATGCCCAATTTAGAAATACTTTTCTCTGCGCTTTTTCTCTCATTAAACCACTTAATATAAAAATGTATGCTCTTTCTTACCCTTTGATGTGGTGGAAGATATAAAGATATATATAAATGATAAATTTACATGTTATTCAAACATATTTTATAGATTAAAGAAATATGGTTTTGCTGAAAACTTTAAGGATATTTTGTCATGAGCTGCTTCAAGTCTCGTCTCAAACTCTTTATCATATAAAAATTGGTCCACTTTCTCCTTGGTAATATTTTCTAAGACCTGCAGTTGAGTTAGAGAAATAAAACTAATCGAGGGAAGGACATTTCTCTACCTGCTCACTTAGGTTTTCAGCCAGCGGGGATTTTCTATTATCGGACTCCATAGATACTTTATTGTCTGTCGGAGCCTGTGCATTTTTCGCCAATGCTACCGATAAAGTGCTTGATAAATGAATCGGCCATCTTAAGCGCAAAGCAGGCGGCGGCGGCGCCAAGTAAACTCAACTAAACTTTCGAATAGAACGGGATATTATGCACCGGCACAGAGTGTCCTCCGTCTTTTGGGCGCTCTCCATCGACTCGGATGCTCCGCTGCCCTGGGATTCCTGTGCCAGCTGCTGTGCTTATTTAAAATTTATGAAAACGCATCATCTGCACAGCACGTTCCATTATTTGCCAGATAACTCAGCACCGGGCGGCGACGGCGGCAAATAGCACGCGGAGCACGCGCCCAAGGACGAGGTCCTCACCTGGCCACCACCTGCCCACCTGCCCCTCTTGCCATGTGAGCTTATGCGTATAAGTGTAAGGATGAGTGTGTGTGTGTAGGACAAACAAACAGTGGACATTTTTCAGGAGATTTCGACGACCAGCAGCCACCAGCAGCCATCGGCAACTGGCACCTAGCTAGAAAGCAACAGCAGCATCCTTGCAGGATTTATGTGCGTAATGTGAAAAATTTCAAGCAGCAAACGCTGTAAATTCATGTGGCACCCACTCACTCGCCCATGTGAGAGCGTGTCCGAGGATATTTGTGTTTAACCAAGCATAATCCTATTAAATGTGACAGGGGACGACAATTGGCTGGATTTTTGGCCACGACAGAGCAGAGCAGCAATGAGGCAGCAGCCAGAAGCTCGTAGCCCGCAGCTCGCAGCTCGGTCCCTGCATTGTCGGGACCACTGGAGTGTATTAAAATATGACAAACTGTTTTTGTTTTCTGCTGGAGCCACGTAAACAACGTAGTAATGCCTCTGTGCCACCCACGGAAATGAGATTTTGATTAATGCGCATTGCATTGGTTGGCTGCTGGTGGGGATTCCCCTAGGTCCTGCGTCCTGCTCATCTTGCTGGTGCATTAGCGTCATCGCTGCACATGAAGGACTGGCTGACTGGCTGGCCACCGAAATGCAAATGCAGTAGATACACTCGAAAAAAGTTAAATCGATATACAAGTAAATAATCATTTGAAAATCTGGTGAATTGCTGGTTAATATCCTTGACAGTTAATTTATTTATTTATACACACTTTACCTTTCAAAAACATTCCTTCTATTACAAATAATTTAATTAGTTTTCAAGGAAAATTCTGAAAGTCAAAGCGCTTTCTGTTCAAGTGCAGATTAGCGTGAAAAAGGCGGCGGGCGGTCAAGGGCACCGACATGGGACTGTTGCATTCATTTGTCTTCCTCAGGCGCCTGCCAGGCGCAGCACCATTGCACTTGCACATGCAACATGCAACATGCAGCACGCATCGCGCCATCTACGTCTACATCAGCGGGAGTGCAGGAACAGCAGGAACAGAAATCGGAGTGGGAGCAGCAGCAGCAGGAGCATTCAGCAGGGCTTAATTCAATTGGTGGGCATGAAATATTTAAGATGCTGACGCAAGTGCATACCGATGTAAGTATCTCATATGCTGCGCACTCTAAATCGTATTATGCACAGTGCAGCAGGCAGGGAAAGTGGGCGATTCCTGAGGAAGCTGGTTCTTTCTGAGCGAATTCTAACGATTTTCACATTAGCAGGCGGACCTGGCACACCGCTGGCAGCTGTCTATCCATCCGACTACCTCGGCGGAAGACGTTTGTTGTGCGTCCTAGTTGCAGAGAACTGGCTCTCGTCCTGTATCCTCCGCTATCTGCCATCGGGCTGCGTGGCAGCTTCTTCCGCTGTTACACAGAAACATGTATGCCGCTGCTATGCTTCTTGTTCAATGCGAAGCATAGATAAATGTGCTACGTTTCCCGGGTCCTGGCTTTAACAATATTTCACAAAATTCCAGCGTTATGCAATCCAAATGTCAATTATATGTGGGTATATAAGTAGGTACCTGTAATAGAAGTAGTCCCCTACCTGACGGCCATATTTATGGGACTTTTTGTGTGTTTGGGATGGCAGCATTTCCATCGCCAGTTTGCAGTACATTTTAAGCTGGCCAAAAATAGCTGCTGCCTTCGCTGTTTATAGATATGGATTATTTCCAGCAGAGAGCCAGAGCCACTTTACGTAATTACACGCCCCCGGGTGACATTGTGACAGAAAAAGCTGCTTCGATAAATTAAAGACTCTTTCGAGAATAAAACTCTGTTGGATTTTTAATAAAAATGCATACAATTTGTTTATTTTCCATTCGCTTCTCAGTGTTTGCGAATTTACACACTAAATATCATAGGTAGGTATTACATAAAATTGCTTGTAAATATATATTTTTACATTTGTATAAAAGTTGAAACTGAAATCGCCCGGAGGACATTTGTCATAGTTGTGCTTATGCATTGTGTTACATATACTACGGATTACAACTGGACGCACTTACACACGCTAACTACATTATTTACGATTATTTGATTTATGTTCTCCGCTCGCTCGCTCGCTCGCTTCGTTTCGTTTCGGTTCGAATCGGTTTTTGTTTCCGGGGTTTGCTTATGGCTAAAACTAGGGAGAGTTGCCCCGAAATGCGGGCAGTCGGAATGCTTAGAGTTGGTTCAAGGATTTGGGATGGATCATCGAGAATACTTCGGCCCGGTTTTGCCTTTGCAACTTTGCTCCTACTTTTTGTGCTAGAACATAAAACGTAAATTTAATTTGCGGAAGTTAAGCGAAGCCCTTCCGGAAAAAATGATGAGAGGAAAAACCAGATGCTTTATGCAAATGATAGTTAAATGCAAACAAAGTGAAATTATTTAATTCAATTAAATAAGATTTTTGTTTTTTTTATCTCTCGTTCGTTTTCTCGCTTTCTCTTTGTTAATTTAAATTGCGATGGGTTTGGGTGGCGGTTTGTGCTTTGTGGTTGCTGCACAACATTAAATTTACAGTTACTGTTGTCCCGTCTCGATTGGTTTTTAATTTGCAATGAAAATATTTTGTTTTAATGCGCACACACATTTTCATGATTAGTAACAAATGGGTTTGTAAATGCAGGGGGACAAACGTTATTTGCACAATTAATTACAAAATATCATCGATGCATATATGCGAGTATCGTACATATGTATACAATTAGTTGCTATATTAAAGGACCTTCTGATATGTGTGTGTGCGTGTTTGCTCGGATCACATACCCACCACACGGCGTATACGCAATGTCGTAGCTCCATCTACTTCTTTTTGCCCTTTCGCTTGTTCTTGCTGCGGTTATTGTTGCTGCTGCTAGTGCTGATGTTGCTGCTGCGGTTGCTGCTGCCCTGCTTGCTGGTCTCCGCTGCTGGCCGGGGTATACCGCTGGTCACAATGTTGGACACTGTCCGCGTGGTGGTCACCACACTGCTGCTCGGCTCATTGTCCGCCGCACTCACAGCCTCCGTGGTGGTGGTGGTCGTCGTAATGGTCTCGCCCTGCTGCCGGTCAAAGGTCTGGCGCTCCGCCTCCCCGCCGCTCAGCAGCCTGTTGAATATAGCCTCCCCGGACTCGCCCTTCTGCCCCTTCTTCTTCTGCTTCTTCACCACCTCGGTGACGGTGACCACGGCGGAGCTGTCGCTGGCAGCGGGCAGCGTGTAGGTGCGCTGCGTCTCCACCACTGTGCCGCCATCGGCGCTGAGCAAATCCTCGACGGACTTGCGCAGCTGCTTTGAGATCTCGGCCAGGGCGCGCTGCTCGGCCTGCAGTTGGGCCAGGGTGTCGGCACCGCAAGGTGGCTCTGCTCCTGGCTCAGGTTCCGACTGCTTTACAACTTCGTTTGGATCCTCCTCTTCCGCTTGCTGCTGCTGCTGCTGGATGGCCGTGTACGTCTGTGACTTTTGCAGCTTGCTGCCCGCGGCCAGCGTGTTGAGATTCTCGATCACCTGGGCGCCCTGCACATAGGTGACATTCAGTCGCTCCGCAGCATTGTCCTCCTCGTCGGAGTCGTCGCTGTCCTCGTCGGAGGAGTCACTGCTCTCCTCCTCCTCCTCGTCATCGTCCTCCTCATCCTCGTCGTCGGACAACTGGCCAGCTAATTTAGCAATGATTGTGTTGCGGTTGCTGTCCTTTATCAGCTCCTCGAGCAGCTGCTGATTGCCGTTCTTGGCATCGTCCTGCTCATTAGCTGGGCGGCTTGTGACCGTGGCCCCGCCAAAGTCAACCACATCGTCCATGGCATCGCCGTAGGCGCTCTCCTCGTCGTCCCGCTCATCGTCCCGCGCATCGCCATAGGCACTGCCGCCCTCCTCGTCCTCTTCGTCATCCTCCTCGAGGCTCTTCTGCAAATTCAATTTGACGCGCTCGTTTTCCAGCAGCTCCTCGAGCACGGTTTTCATTTTAGCATTTAATGACAGCTCAGTCCTGCCACCGCCGGCGGCACCAGGCATAACGAAGGTTTCGCTGCGCAAAACGGCCACGGCGCCAACCTGCTCGAAGTCGTCCTCGTCCTGGCCGAAGGGAGCGCCGCCGCTCACATGGATGGTGCGCGCACTGCCATCGCCTCCGATGACGGGATTCAGGACCTCAACAATGGTCGTCTCCTTGGCCAGGGTTTGGTGGAGCGAAAGGGGCGTGGGCTTGATGCGAACCTTGCCGGAGGAGACGCTCTCGATGGACGAGGGGCCGTAGGCGTCGGAGTCGTGCCGCAAGAACAGCTTCTCGTTGTTCGCCTGCACGGTCACAATGGAGGCGGTATCCTCTTCCTCTTCGTCGTCCTCGTCAAAGTCATCATCTTCCTCATCTTGGAAGTCATCATCTTCCTCATCGTCCTCGAAATCATCCGCCTCGAGTTGCAGTTCCAGCGGCGGCTGCGTGGCGTCTAGGGTGCCCTCCTCCGGTTCGGGCACCTGCAGCTCCAAGGATATGATGCGCTCCTTGCAGGTCTCCACCTAAATGTAGATGAGGCATGGAGACGTTGTGCATTCGGTTTGCCAGCACACTAACTACTAATGGTAGCAACGGAAGAAGCAACAGAAGGCGCAGGCAGCCACAACCAGAGATGATGTGTGATGATGCTAACGGCTTACAGCTAATTTATACAGCGAAATGGAAAATGAAGAGCTAGCCAGGTGAGTTGGGGTGAGAGAGCCAGTTCCAAAAAGGAGTGAGTACGGATGCTACGGGCTACACAAACAGGTGTTAGAGAACTTGTCGTTAGTAATTACAAGATGGGTGAACGTGCATCAAAAACTTTAAGGGTTCGACTTGATCTGATCACGACCTGGGCGGAAATTTTGAGACGCCCGGACCGTCACGCACCCGGTCAGCCTTGTCGTATACGTGATATGAGGCAAATTGACAAACGACAGAGAGGAAAATTGCCTGCATTCTCATCAGCTCGAAGGCGGATAAAGGAGTCCCGGGCAGGACGATAAGCTGAAACTAAACTGCAGCTGCTGCTGCTGCTGCTGACAGGCACCGCTCCTCATGCAATCCGAGAACAGAGGCTGCTCCTGTTCCTGCGGCCTCCTGCGGCGCTTTCAATGCTCAACGGGGTCAGCCTCCGGCCAGGAGGCAAAGCCGAGTTTTTGCTCTCGAATTACCAGAACGAGACCGCAGCCAGGCTCGGATTCAGAATCAGATACAGCCAAGGCTTCGGTTGCAGCAGCCACTCTGCACACACGCAGTTTCTGCAGTTTCTGGGATCCGCCAGCCCAGGGGCCAGTAGTCTTCGTGCTGTTGACATTCCACCGAAATGCGGATGGCAATTCCTTCCGTTCCGTTTCAGTTTCGCTTTTGCAAATTGAAAAGCATGCCGAGCGCCGCGCTGCCATCCGAAAAACGTGCCCGCAGAATAACAATAGCGCATAAAATGCCTTGCGTGTTGTTTGCTGGCTTGTTTGTTTTTATTTGCATTCTTTTTATATATTTAAGTATATATTTTGAAGCTCATTAAAACGATGCTGCCGCCGCAAACAAAAATCAACAAGAACAGGAACAACAACAAAAACAAAGGCAAAGGCACAAAAAACTTTTGCTTTAATTTTAATGGACTCGGCCATAAAAAAAAAGGCAGAGCGGAGCGAGGCGTCATTATAATGCGTTTGCATACTAAAAATTGTATCCAGAATCAGGTCCCAACCGAAATGGGGGTCGACTCTGTCGTTATTTTATAGACACGTGACAACAACAAACCCTAAAAACACAGACAATGAAACTCTTTTGAGGGCGCGGCCTTAAAAACCGCGACACTCGAACGGCCGCAATAACTGGAAATCATTTCTGGCGGCACTGCGAACGCGAAGGCGAAGGCGAACCTTTACCTTTACCGGGTCGCCAAAGTGGCTTATTGTCCTTTTTATGCGCTGCACTTCAGCCAGGTTTAGGATTGGACGGCAGTGCGAGAGATGGCAGAGAGTGGGCCAGGACTCGGTTGTGGTGGCGTAGTAAGCCGGCAAAATGTCAACAAAATCCCCTGGGCAACTGAGTGCTCGGTGGATATTAAATTTGTTTTACTCAACAACAGTCCACGTTGAGGAAGTTTCCAGCACCAGGACAGTGCTAACCAGGCCCTACTCCCTACTCCTGACAGACCATAACAATGATGAGCTCTATAAAATAATTAAGACTGTGCCGGAGATGTTTGCTTTTGTACAATGAGAGACTGAATCGAGTGGTGCTTTATGGGGAGGGAGGTGCATTAAATGTTCGAAGGGTGCAACCGGAAAGGCGGACTACGACTTAAACGGAAGTGATTACGGCTACGATACACAGACGCTTAACGCTTTACGAGGCGGCAACCAAAATTAAGGGGTGTAATGTGTCCAAAACGCTGTCTAAACGAAACTCAAATCGGTGCCAATTGATATATAATACAGATAACAGGTAACAGTTGGAGCTGCCAAAATATCGAAATTGAATATCTTCGAGTATTGCGGATATTTAACAGGGAAATATTGTGTATTAAATCAAAAATATATATGAAACTTGCACATTTTTCTAATGTATTTTATAGCAAAATTCAAAATAATGAAATATGGATATCAAGACTGATCTTAGTTTAAAACATATCCGCATTATTCTTCAGACATTCTTTAGAACAAACGTTATATATTTCCTTAATTCCTTTTCAATGCCATTGCATATGGTTCAAAAAATTCTATAATTTGAATTTAATAAATCCACATTTCTCTCGATATTTTAACAGCTCTTGTAACAGTACAAAGTGATTGCTGGTTTTGGAATTTAATTTGATTTTTGATGGGCTAACCTCCGTCTCGATGATTTTCTCAATGTACTCGACGGTGCGCAGTTGAGGTCGCCCCGTTATGGGGCAGGGCACCTCCTCAGTGCGTCGCACAATCTTCTCATCGAGAATTTTCTCGCGTTCGCGCACAATGACTGGGCCGTCGCTCGACTTAATGGCAATTTTGGGAAAGACTATTTTTGGCTGAGCCTGATTAGTAACAATGGGGAGAGAGAGAGAGAGAGATACAGAACAGGGTTAACGAGGAGATGATAAGGAGGTTAGGAATTCTGGGGGAAGCCCCAGGGTCGCATTCAGGGTCACATTCAGCATATACCGCTCTCTCGATCGCGATCCTTTATTAGTTAGTTAAGTTAGTTAGTTAAGCAAACCATGCGGCTATGTGGGTTCTTTGCTCGTTTTTTGGTTTAGTTTCGCAGGCAAGTAGTTCGGGCCATTCCTCCTCCGGCCTCCATCAGGCGCTTGTTAATGGGCATGTTCTTGGGTTCAGCTATGGATCGGGGTGGGTTAGTGCTCCAAAACGCCCAACACTTACCTCGCTGGCCTTGGCCTCGTGGGTGATCAGGTCGTCGGTCATCTTGCGCATGTTCTTGATCACATCCTGGGCCTCCACGGCGCCCTGCTCAAGCGACCGCAGGCGAGCTGCCCGCCAGGAAGCGCGCTTCTCGGCACTGAGGGTGGGAAAGAGTATCGTTAGAAATCATATTTGAAACGCAGAAGTAGGTCTCAGCTTCAGCTTAAGCAAACTAATTACAAGAGTTGTATATACACAGAGAGGGAGAGACAGAGAGTGGGTGTGGCTAGGACAGACACCGCTAACTAAAACAGAGATATGTAGAAGGTGTTCCAATCGACATAGAGATATACATAGAAACACATCGAGGGCTTCGGATTGCCTCGCGTGAGTGGGTGCATTCAGTGAGAGTGTTCTTGTCGTGGGTGTTCTTTACAGTTCTCCCCCAATTTGTGCCACCCATTTGGCATTCACACACCCTCAGTCGATGGCCCACGGCGATGCTCCGATTCGGAATCCAACACTTGACCTGTAACCTTTCCGGGGCCTGTGACCCGCACGCATGTCAACTCCTTGACCGTCACGCATTCAACTTACTTAATCATGGCCCGGCTCTTGCCGGTGGTGGGCGTGGTGGGCGAGGTGGGCGATTGCTGCGAGTCCGCCGCCTCCAGCTGCCGGAGATACTCCTCCACACTGAGTCCGGATTGGCGGGCGGCCGAGGCCAGGGCGCGGCGTTCGGCTTTTAGGGTTCTTATGGGGATGCGACTGCCACCGGCAGTGGGCGAGTGCTCGGCCTCAGGCTCGGGCTCAGGCTCATACTCAGGCTCCAGTTCCAGCTCCTTCTCCAGCTGAGGCTCTGGCAGCCGCTCTTCCGGAATGGTGGGCTCTTCCTGCTGCTCCTTCTGCTGCTGCTTGAGACGCTGCTGCAGGGCGGGCGGTAAAACCACCTTGACCTTTGGCTTGGGCAGCAGCGAGGGCTTGGGCGGATCGGGAATCAAAGTGGGCCTCGCCTTGGGAAGCTCCGGCTTCCGTTGCTTCTGCTTGGGTATTTTGCTGGGGGCGTGTGGCGACAGCGGCGTTGTGGTTGTTGTCGTCGCCAGACTTTGTGCGGTTCTGTCATAATTTTTTGAGAGTTGGTTCGTGTTCGAATTGTGCAAAGTAAAACAACACACATTTAATCAAAATAATTTGCGTTGTGTCAAAGCCAAAAGGGAATTCGGTGAGATGCGGTTATCACGTGATATGAGCAGTTACAAACACAATGTCGTTAATTTCTTTTAGTCTTTTAGTCACACATGTATGTACGTGCCCGACGTTCCCTCGCTCAGCCAGCCAACTTTGGCATAACAAGTCGAATTTGTTGTAATTAAAACCAAGAAACATACTGCAAAGTTTCCAGCCAGAGTCCCTAAGCCCGGACAAAATCACTTTTTGAAAAACTTTCGCCAACAAGTGCAATAACATGGCAGCTGGAGATTAGCCGAGGCAGCCAGCAGAGTGTCTGCGGAGTCGTAAAACTTGGCAGAAGGGGGTCTCCTCCTTTCACCCTGCATAACTACGTGTACATGAAAAGCCAGCATGCAAAATTAATTTTAAAATAAGGCGACTTGAAACTATCTGCCGGGAGATTTCAAACTGGCAACTATTTGGCCTATCCATTCAGGGGTTTCTTTTCCTTCTATTTTCTGTCCAGCGAAACTGACTTTTGTCTTTAACAAATTGCTACACACTTTCAATTTAACTTTAATGCGAAATTATTCACACAAAGCCGGGCCAACTACTAAGTCGCTGGCAGCAACTTCTGCTTGAGTGATTTATGTTTTTCAATTTGAGCGCCGCCGGCTCCTGGCGCTGGGATGCCTAGTAGATCCTTGGGTAAGGAGCGAGAGAGAAACTTTTCGGCTGAAACACTCGTTGCCAGTGTGGCTACCTACGCAAATGTCGTGCCCGAGGAGCGGAATCAAGGAGCCAACTAGGGGCCGAAGGCGAAGGCGGCTTCAGGTGGAGGAGGACGGCGGGCTAAGTGCGCCAAGCTCCTGACCCAGGGAATTGCACTTACAATATTCTCATGATTCTTTCCTTGCTCATTTCTTTGGCTCCCTTTTATTCATTCATTTGTCCTCTCGACTTTTAAATGAACTCTGACCGGGCACTCGAGCGCGCGGCTACAATAATCCTGACGGCTCCTGGCGGGTCCTGGCGGAGTCCTGACCGTAGCGAAGCTAAAGTATTCCGACGCGTTCAACTTTTGCAATTGACAGTTTTTTCCCCTAGACTATTTAACGGCCCCCGAACCAGAGTCCTAAATGATTGTTTTTCGTATTTCAATTGCTAATTGCTGGGCTCACCCGCTCATAATGAGGCTCCCCCCTTCCGAATAGTCAAAACACTCCCCATAAACGTCGGCAACGGAGATGGTTAAGGGGGGTCAGAGGTCAGAGGTGAATGATGCGGAAACCACAACCGAAGAAGAGTGCTTGAAAGTTGGTAAGAGTTAAGCAATTATGCAAACGTGGTGATTGGTACAATAAATAAATAAATTGCAGTAAAGCTAATTTGAATCATTCGCCTTTATTTCTAGAGTTTTAATAAAATTGTACTTTTTTTCTGTATATGCAAAATAACAAAGTTACATAAATATAAATAGAGTTATGGCACAAATCGATGACAAATACGTGTGTGTGTGTGTGGTTAATATTAATGGTAATGATAATGCTGTGAGTCCATAACCGTAATCAGTAATATTATGTAATACATGGTTAAGCAGTTCTTAAGTTTAACATATATAAATATTTATAAAATATATATCGAGAATGGTAACATGGTTTTTTGTCTGTAAACTTAACTTGCAGGACATTTTAGGAATATGTGTCTATTTACTTGGCTAAAAACAATGCTCTTGGAAATGCCAACATAAAGTCGAGGAACTTTTAATGCTAACCTTCTCGTAGGTAAAATTGTTTATTGAAAACACCTAGGAAGTCCCTGTAAGATTTATTTTTAATGGTAATCTAATAACAAGCGTGGTGAGTCGGGAATTTCAATTGCAATGGCGATAAATCGACATTAAACCGAGACAATGGCGCTCGCGTGACTCTGTTGTCCACACACACATTAATCTATGGCAATTAAAAAATCGTTTACAAAAGGGACAACGACTGGGTGGGAGGTGAACCGAAACTAATGAGACTTCTTGTCCTGCTCCAAAAATCATTATTTTTAATAACAAACATTTCAGAAATGCAAAATGCATATAAATTATGCAAGCAACAAAGCGCCGCACACAAGGCACTGTGGGCGTTAGGAGGTGTGTTTCGAGTGTGTGTGCTGGGGGGGTCTAGAAGTGCTGCAGGTGTGTGAGTGTGCAGGAGGTGTACTGAAAAATTTCAAGTGTTGCCAACTCAGACAGACTAGTTGTTGGTTTCGGTGTTGTTCAGAAAGTTGGGCAATTTGAAAAGAGAGAAATAATTAGGCTAATAAAATGCAAGAACGGAGAGTCGGAGGAGCATGTGGCATTAACACCATGCTTAGCCCTGTCAGGTGTAGGGAGTGGGTGTAGGGAGTGGGCGTCGGTGTGGGCGTGACTGGGTTCGTAGTCCATGGTAGTTGTCACTCTATAAAGTTCACATTTCAGCGTTAACATGTTACGGGTATAAAAAGTTTTCGTGTCGCAGTATAAAAATGACTTTATATCGTAGATTAGTTGCTTTACTGCCTTAGTAGTAGTAACTTCGTACGCTCGAAAAAGTCTCGCTCGAAATACATACTTTACATACTTAGTTTTTTCATGGGTTCATATATGGAGTAGGTTTCACTTAAAGCTATGGTTAATAAACGTGTCACATTCGCACAACTTGTGTAGTGTGTAGTGTGAGGTGTCAGAGCTCTAAGCTTAGTTTAACTTCTAAATACTGCTTCAATTTCTTCGAGTGGATTCCTGCAAGAGTGGTTTGGGGAAAAGCAGAAACAGAAAGTTTTTGTGGTGTACAATTAAAAAGGTGCACAGGGGGGAGAAAGACAGAGAGACTTGTGCTAATTGCAAAATAATAAACACAATGTGGCCAGGAGAGTAGTTTCCCCCAGCTTCCCTTGGTTTGGTTCTGTCTGCGGGAATTTCCACGGACTGTAATTAATATTTATGTGACCGAAACAAAACAACAATCAAGCGAAAATAAAACGCATACTGCGGAGACAAAAAAAAATTAATAAAATAGACTGAGACCAAGACTTCAACATCGACTGAGAAAAGGAAAACAAAAAACATCATTAACGCCCTCATTTTTAGCTTAAGGTCAAATTATGCTTTTATATCTCAGAGACAGACACAGCGCCACTCCGATTTGCATACGCCGGGGACAGGGGACAGGGGGCAGGGGACGGGGATGGGCTGAGCGGTCGCGATCCATTTGAGGAACGAACGAAGCGCCAACGCCATAAAATATAAATTAATTTATGCGCAATCAACAAAACATAAATATTTTCATCTGCATAAAATCACAAAAACCGTCCAAGAAGCAAACGGCCGCAAACATACACATTTAAATGTAAAAATTTAATATAAAAACCGAAAAAACCGAAAGAGAAGAAACCGAATAAAGAAACAACGGCCGTCCACTGACCACCAATTGTCTTGTCGCTGCCAAAATTTCAGGGTCAACAGCAACCGCCAGCCAGTCAGCCAGCTAAATCCAATTCCAATTGAAAGCGAGAGCGCGGGAGTCATCGTCACCCAGCGGTCGGTCGTTGGAGTCGCACAGACCAACTAATAATAGTTCATAAATTATCAAACAATAAATTAGACGATTAATGCACGAATAAGAATTCGATTGCGTTTTGCCGACGCGTCTCTTTGTCGTCACGGAAGCCAATTTGATGTCGCCAAAAAAGGTAGAAAAATAGAAAAATAAAATTCATAAACACGGATCTGGCGAGCCTTTTGTGTTTCACAACTTTTATAGATTTAGACGAGTTTAATTTGAATATAAATACAAATAGTTTGGAGAACACTGCCTTGCCGGCTAATTTGATATGGGTTTTTCTACATATCTTCCTCTCCTTCTTTTCCTCTTTATATTTCTATTTCTTTTTTTTTTTTTTTTTTACACAAAATTTATGCATAGAAAAAAATATAAACAAGAACAGGAAAGAGGAGCGGCGGCGGAGAACTAGTAGAAATTCTTGCTAGAAATTTATTACAAGGTTATTAACATGTTTATCTTCTTTTCCTCGTTATGAATTCCAAGGCTACGGCCGGAGCAACATAATAACACACATTTCAATTTATTATATTATGCATGTAAAGTTGTAAAGCCAGCTGCCAGGCGGGGATAGCGGAGATAGCGAGGGGGAGCGGTTCGTTCCCCAACTTTTTGGCAGCTGAGCCAATTCGACTTCAAGGTTTTCTTTCGGCCAAGTTGACACAACCAGTCGTGGCTTGGCGTGGAAATTGCGCAGAATTCTCTATTCCCACCTATGAAGTCATGGGTTATTTATTCCCAAATTTGTCCCAAAAATAATGATTAGTTTTCGGCGGCTTGATTTATGCGTGCAAGGCGAGAAAAACAACTGCGCAGAGATAAAGGAGATCGTTTGGTTTCTTTTAAAAACCCATCAAAAGCCTCCTTTGGAATGGGAGAGTACACAAGTGGCTCGAGTGAAATTAGCCACCCTCGCAATATTTTCATAGCCCAGCCATCGTGCGAGTAAATTTCATTCGCAAACACTAAGGGACAAAGCGGCAGTCCTTAAACGTCCTGCAACTGGTTGTCATGCTATGCGATATCTGCTGTTGTCATACGTGTACACACATTTTTCCTTCCTGTCCCCCTCTCTTTGTGTTTTTGTTTATCTATTTTTCGCATACTCTACTCCGACCGGAAGCAGACCACTCATTCCGATTTTTTTTTTTTTGCCATATCTTATAAGAAGTTGATTCCAAAGTCGGACTTCTGGTTATGATGAGCGCTGCTTTGTGGCAAAGGTCAAGCAACGCCATGGAACGCTGGGTTAATGAACCGCTAAGGGTATTCGAACGGCGACTTTTGAACACCGGAGATGACGCTCGGCGCTGCTCTTTTTAATGTTTTCCTGCAACAGCTTTGGGGGGCGAAATTGTATTAAATTACTTTGTTGTTGCTCATTATATAATGTTGTTAGAGTCAGCCACTGGAACGAGGACGAGGACGAGAACGCGAACGGGGGACGAGTCCTTCAACCAAGCGCCGAGCCAGCGAGCACATACACATATGTGTGAAAGTTGGCTGATAAGCGCCTGGCAGTGCTCCGTGCTCAAAATGGCTGCCACTGGGAGGAGGTTTCCAGGAGACAAGCACCTGGCATAAGCTTTTAGTTTTCTTCCACTGTGGGCTGTGCCTTGTTTGTTTACCAGCGCAGGGAGACACAAACGAGTTGTGCCTTTTGACACACAATGGCCGCCGTTGCTATGTACGTGTTGCATGCCCATCAAGCAACTGGCACTGCCCCCCTCACTCTCCCCAGAGGGGCGCTAATTATAATTGCCTGTTTCGGGCATTAAAATATCATTTGGGCCGCACACACAGGACTCTCTCCCCAGGTCTCCGAGTTCCTTTTCCAGTTCCTCGCCACTCTGATTCGTTTCCGCCGCTTAATTCAGTGCAGCATACTTAGCATAAAATCATCGATTCCCGGCGGATACTGAATTATGCGTACGTGTGCATGACTCTCCACTGGCTGCCTGGCCCCTGACTCCTGACTCCAGAATTCTGATTCCTGGCTCCTGTCCTGCCCCCCGTCACCTGGCTCGTTTGCCGATCCATTGCCGGCGACCTGGAGCGTTTCCGCGCTGGCACCGCCCAGTTGAGCGAGCAAACGCACAAAACGCAATTTGCGAAATGCCCAAATGAAGTTATTCAATTGTAAAAACAGCTGGCATTGTGCCGCGGGGAATAGGGTTGGCGGAGGAGGAGGAACGCCCACTGAAGTGCGGCAAGGGGCAAGGAAGAGCTCCCTGGGCCCGGGGGCATGGCCCGCTCTACGCTGCGTATACGCAATGCCAGGCAAAAATTAAGTTAAGCAGCACGGAAATACTTACACTTTTGAGGAGCGCCTCTCTCTCCGGAGTCCGGACTAGATTATCGTATGCCCAAGATGAGATTTGAAGCCCAGCAGGCTTGGTCTATGTACTAAAAAGATTTCCGCGCCAGAACCATAACGTGTTTTCCCATCATCTTCTGGCTTCACCTCCTCCTCGAGATTTTTTACTTTTTTTTTCCTACTTTTTTTTAAGCTGAGTTACGAGTCCATACAGCGCTTAAGTGCTACATAAAACTTAAACTGCTTAGGGGGCTTACACGCTTATAATCGTATGCAGGTGTCTGGGGTGTGTACGCTGTGTATGCTGTCTGTGTGGAGTGTACTTACTATTAAAGACCTCTCAGCCATAGATCGCTATCCCTATTTAATAACACACTAAGTCTCGATGATGATTAGCAGCTCCGTCAGCTGCCTGCGGTCGTGTGGCATGGATAGTAAAGAGAGTGGAGTGTGTGTGTAGAGGATGTGTGTGATGTGTGTGCATGGAGTCGTAACTTAAAGGCAACGCATATAGAATATCTGAAGCAGCTGTAAGAGGGGGAAACCGGCACCAGAACCAAACCAAACCAAAAGGAAGCAGGGAAAACTTCACCAATAAAAACTAAAAAAATGCTGCTTCTCTTAAGATTATACGAAAGCAAATGCACAAACACCGTGTGGATAGTGTATGAGTTACCATAATGGCACAGGGTGAGGGGTGAGAGGTGATGGATTGATTGATTGATCGGAAGTGTGAGGGTGTAGTGCCTGTGCATTCAGATGTAACATAAAAAGCGCATAATGCAAGCACCAGTAATCCGGATTGAGAGCAATGCAGATCCGCCGCGCACTCACCTCATGTCCTCCGCCTCGTCAAAGTGCCCCAGAGCGGCGGCAGTGGCGTTGTCGACGGCATCATCGCGAGCTGCCGCGGCCTCATCCTCCTCCTCCCCTTGGTCGCTGTCATCATTATCGTACCCGTAGCCGCTTTTGGTGTTGCTATTATCGGGGCGCTTATCGTCGGAGCATCGACGGGCATCGTCCTTGTCAATGTTGTCGTTGGCGGCATCCAATAATCTGGAATTCTTATCACGGCGCAGTGTTGCAATCTTGCGCTCCTCCTCCTGGCGCAGCTTCTCGACTTCGTCCTTTGACAGGAATGAGAAAACTTTGTCTGCAAGAAATGGCGGCAAAATGAAATCAGTGTTGGGACTCATGGCAGAAAGCTGTGTCGCTATTAGGCAAGGAAATTAAATAAATAGCGATCCGATGCAGCTTAGTTCCTGGTACGAGTAGTTCCCGCCATCCAGCCCGCACTTTGTCATGCAAATGGCTTGGCAGGAACACACTCTCTAATTAAGGATACCCACAAGGTAGGTAGGTAGAGCTAAGTGGTCTGATTGACAGCTGGGGCCAGGGAGCGGGATTTAAGTGGCAGGACCACTAGCCAGGGCAAAGTGCCAAGCTTCCCCCTGACACTCGTGAATTGCGGTTCAATCGACAAACTTTTCCCCTGGCTAACCACCCACTACTCACCTGTCTTTTGTGTGGGCTTGTGTTGATCCTCCATGGCTGACTCGAAGAAGCGTTTTTTATCGGAAACCGATTTAGGCACTTTACTCGGTGTTGGCTTTGTGGTGATGGTGGTGGCCTCCTGGAGCTCCTGCTCCTGCTCCTGCTCTGCTTCATCCCTGCTGGCAGGTGTTGACTGGAAAATGGGAAAACGTTTTTGTTAGCAACTCAGCGACAGAAAAAAAAGGAACCATTTATTAACAAAGCAAAAAATCAATAAACAGATAAAGCATAACCGCCGGCAGCTACGACTCTCGCGCTGCGTTGCGCTCTCCCTCTGCCATATTTTCAATTAAATGACTGGGAAAAACTGCAATTTTCAAAGGCGAAAGCTGGAAAATCCTAAATGGCCATAAAGAAAATTGATGACACTACACAAGTTTATTAAAAAGCAGACGGAACTAACGGCGTTCGGCTCGCTTACTGTGGATCAGCAGCAGCAGCAGCCATGGCCAGGCTCAATCATAAAGTGACCAAGCCGACATTTTTGGGAGAGAACTGGCTGGCTGTGTGCACTCTCGGGGCATATAATTTACAGTCGACTGGGGCTTAGGATGGGATTTAAGGGCGGGCGGACTCGGAGTCGGAGTCGGACCGAGGGACGGATTGAATTGGAGAGGGCGCAAATTACAGCTGCGTGGAGAGGAGGAGGAACCCAACCGGACCAGGCCATTTATCACCCAAAGTCGTGTACTGTCGGTTTTATGCTTTCATGCAATTCCTCGTGTTGGGGCAACATGAGCCACAGTAGCGAGATAAAGCCAAGCCGGGCGGGTAGTTAGTGCCTCCTGCCGAGCACCGATGACTGCGACTACGACGACAAAGTCATTAAATGCCAGCCAGGATATGGAGGAGCAGAGACGGGTGGAGACGACCAAGGATCCGGGGCAAAACAAAGGCAAACAGGGCAAAGGCCAGCGTTAAACTGCGCAAATTGCAACCTTATACCGGGCAAGGGTTCGACCCCTCCAGCCAGAACCAAGGACCAGGACCCAGACCAGGACCAGGACCAAGGACCGCAGCACACACCAAGTCCGAGAGAGCTCATAAATAAACCAAGTCGAGGGTGGAGCACACCGACAAGTGCATGGGGGAAAAGTGAAAGCAGCGGGTGGCAGGGAGGTGGCACAGCTTAACTGAGCTGTATTTTTAGAAGAGAAATTAATTTCGTATCGGATTTTTCGATTTTCAATTAAAGTCAATGCGAAGAGGCAACACCGGAGAGCCGGTTTATCAGCATCAGTCTGGGGCTCTCGATGGCCCTCAGTAGCTGCTGCTCTTGCTGCTGCCTTTTGGCCTGCTCAGCAGTCCAGCTAATAGGAATTTATTGAGCCATGAAAGCGTTGAGACTGAGTGTGTGTGTGCCACCCGATTCCTGTATGTTGTGTGTGTGTGCTTGCAGCCCTGGTCAGCGCATTAAAAGCCAGTAAGCCATTGAATTATTCAGCAAGTGTTGGTGGCCAAGATTTCGGTGCGTGTGTGGTGACATATGCGATAAGGCGATGATACATGAGCAACGACGACGACGATGGCTCCTTATCGGGGCAATTAATGGAGTATCGCGATTAGATAAAAGCCCAAGAGAACCCCATATAAAAGGGGTAACAGCTCGCGAGCCAAATCAGTGCAGGGCCAGGGGCCGTCCTGGCCACATGCTAACCAGCATGGGAGGCATATGCTGTTGCTGCCTGGAGTTCAAAGTGGCAATTGGGGTCAAGGCCCAATTAGACAGGTGGCTAGAAGCGAGCCAAGGTCAGGGGAGCCAGCCTAAGGGGCGGCGCTATCAAGCAATTGGGGGGAATTGTTTACACAAAGACAACGACAAAATGAAAAAGAGAGACCACGGAGCGCAAATAAGAATAATACGCAATGTTTATTTGCCTTAAGGTATGCAATTAAAAATGTTCAGCTCGCTTCATTGTCTTGGTAAAATAAATTAGCATTAAAATCAACTTAGCAATGAACTTTATAAATTGTAAAATTGTAAATTGTATTTTCTGTTCTGTCTGTTTTTCGGTTCTTCTGTTATTTTCGTTACTTCGTTATTCCGTTATTATCGTTATATTCAGGTATTTTTCATCGTTATACTTATTTATTCGTTGGTTTTTCGTGTTTGCAAAACAAAGCAATAATAAAGACGGCCGGCGGCAGCAGCAGCGCGACCTCCAGCTCCAGCGATGGCTGAACAAATTAATGGCCCAGTGGGCGTGGTAACTGCAGGTGGTGGGCAACTGTTTCAATCAACGTCAAATTAAACTTGGCCCACAACGGGGGCAAAGAGGGGGGGTAGCAGCCATCAGGAGGTGGCTGGAGGTGCACATTAAACTTCAACCACTTGCTGCTCAATTTCGACTGCAATTTTGCCAGCTACCAGGAAAATTGGCTTTGCCCGGGCGGTAGGAGTCTCAAAAGTCAACAAAAAGTTGCATCTAATTAGCAGGAAAGGTGCAGCAGCGCAAGTTCGGCGCCAGACACGACCCACAAATCAATCAATTTAAATTGCCAGCGAGAGCGCAACGAAAATATTGAAAATTGCCGGCGAAAAGCGGAGGAAAGACAGACAATTGGTGGGGAAAATCGCTGGGGCTGGGCCATTTAATTGATGGCAAAACGGTGTTAGAATTTAATTAAAATGTATGAGCAGTGACAAGGAGCACCAAAGGAAGAGAGATAGAGAAAACGAGGTAGTAAGAGGGCGCATCTGCCAATGCCAATGCGGTCAGCTTAGGAGCAATTAAAGGCACAGTCACTTGGGAAGGAAAAATTAGAACTACACACTCAGGTGGGTCGCTTTGGAAAAGGAATTCTCAGGCTGGTTAGGTCATCAGTTAACCGCTTAAAACCCAAAATAAGGGCTTGTTTTAGGTAATGTAAGACTTTTTATACCACTAATTTGAAATACTTCTAATCCTAAAATTAGTTTGTTAAAATTGCCATCAGGGTTTCAGGTTGTGGAATGCGTTTTTAGATGTATGAAGTCCTAGACCGTTGTCTCCTTGCCAGTGGGCGTGCCAGGTGTGCGGGGCGTGACCGGGTGCTGCTGCCCCCATGGCCCCTCCAACTGCGGCTGCGACTGCGAGCGCAGCTTGAAGCTGGCCATGCCCCTCAAGCCATGAGGCTTTTGTGCCACAGGCGGCGGAGCTGGGGCGGTGCGCAGCTTGGGCGGTATTTGTGGTCTCTTAGGCGGCAGGGGCGGCGGCGTGGGAGACTTGGAGGCGCGGCACGACACCGAGGTATCGCTGCTTCGCCGCGAGTCAAAGAACGAGGTGTTGCTGTAGATGGCCTCCTCCTCGATGGTCGAGTAGATCTCCTCGGCCGTCTCGTAGTAACCGTGGCTGGCGGAGGAGGAGTTGCCAGCACCCCCACTGGCCTTGGTCAGCAGCAGCGAAGAGCTGGAGGAGTTGATGGAAAAGGAGCTGGTGCTGTTGGCCAGCGAGGAATTCGAGATGCCAACGCGCGCCGTCGTCATGTTTTGGTAATTGCTATTTGAGTCGGGACTGAGTATCTCCGAGAAGGTCGGGAACTTCATGGCCGCGTACGAGGGCGTGGGCGAGGTAACGGTAACGGACACGGGAACGGGAGCGGGAACGGTCGTGGAAGGAGGAGGCGGAGGCGGCACACTACGCCGCGGCTTGCCACTCGATTCACTCACCGATAACTGGGACGGTTGCAGGTAGAGCACGGCCGGCGAGGAGCTGTTGCCCCCCAGCTGGTCGCCGGGCAGGAGGACCAGGTTAAAAAGGGGCCCGGCAGTGGTGGCGGGAGAGGGGCCAGTGGCAGGGGAGGGGGTACCAGAGCCGGAGGGAGAAGCGGACGTGAGGGTGAGCGTGTTGGGCTGCTGCGGTTGCGGCAGACTGGCATACTGCACGGGCAGTATCTGGGCCGTGGGAAAGATGTTTGTGGGCGACCCGGCGACCAGCAGCTGTTGCGGCGAGGAGTCCATCAAGCGGTTAGTAGTGGCGGCAGCAGCAGCAGCATTGGACGAATAAGATGGAGACGAGGATGCGTTAGCGGTTAGTGGCGACGGGAACTGAAACACCGGAGGAGGCGGAGGCGCATGCAAATGACGTGTGTGGTGGTGGTGGTGGTGGTGGTTGGTTGGCGTCTGCTGTTGGGCGGGAGGTGAGTAGTTGGGAGGCGGTGGCAGTGCCAGGCTGTCAATGTCGGTGTCGCAACTATCTAGGAAGGGATTCGTTACCGAATATCCGCTGCTCGCAATCGGAATGGGCGGCGCCGGTTCGTAGGGCGCCCGCAGCTGGTTCCTCAGCTCGTTCTCCCTTAGCAGATACTCGCGGTGCTCCTGGGGCGACACCAGGATATTGTCGGGCGAGTTCTCGTGCACAAACTCATGGGGGCGGAGCTGTGAGGGTGTGGGCGGCAGCGCTTCCATATACAGCGACTCCTCCTCCCGCAAAGTGGGCGTGCCCGGCACCTTGCTCGGCAGGGTGGCAAAGTTCACAGGCGGCGGCGGCGGCGACTCCCTCGGGCGACTGGGCGGCGGCTTCGTCGCCGTCGCCTTGGTCACCACCCTCACGGGCAGTTTGGCCTCCACGGGATGGATTGTATTCGTGTTGGCGTCGTGCTCGAAGACCGTGAAGTCGCCCTGACCCACATCGCTGGCCTGGAAAGTCTCCAGCGCCACGTTCCGCACCAGGTCCGCCTTCTTGAGCTGCGGCTTCGGCGCCGTGGGCGGCGGCACCTTCGGCCGGGCGCCCGTCAGGCTTTCGGTGGACTTGGAAATCACGGTGTTGGGTGTGCTGCGGCCACTAGACTGCGACTGGGACTGCTCCAGCAGATCCTCGCTGGATCGCGAGGAGCCAAAAAAGAACTGCTCCCGGGTGGAACGTGGTGAGCGCGGCGACCTGCTCACTGCCTTGGCTATTCGCGTGTACTCATCATCCTCGGCTGCGGGGTGTCGGAAGGGATTCTCCCGGTCCAATTCCCCAGGAGGATCCGGCGAAGTGGCTCGCGAAACACGCTGCAGCTTGGGGGACTCCACGTCGCGGATTCGCGCCACCGCTGGCACAATGGGCTCTGGCTTTTCGAGAGTGGAGCAGGGACTGGTGGCCCGCAGGATTCCCTTGCGGGGCAGGCGGTTCCTTCCACTGCCTCGCGTGTCCTGCTCCGAGTCGTAGGCGCGTGTGTAGCCATCGGGGGTCCGGGAGCGGGATCGCTCGTAATCCGATCTGGAACGCTCATCTCCACTGAGGTCGAAGCTCACGGACTTGCGATGACCTCCGTACTCCGGTGTGCTGCGTCCCGACCTCGAAGGCTTGTATGGCCGACAGTCACTCTCCGAGTCGCTGGTGTAGCGTCCGCGCCGACGGTCAAAGCAATCGGAATCGGTGTCCGCATAGGAGGGCGGCGATTGCAGATCGAACGGTGGAGAGCTCTCGGTATCCTCTTCCTCGTCTTCTTCCTGAATAGCATCAATGTCGTCTAGCTTCCGCGAGTCTGCATCATCATCGTCATCATCATCATCATCGTCATCTATGATGTACACGGGCTCTGCCTTTTTGGGCGTTGATTTTCCCGAGCCTCGGCTTTCCTCCTGGCTCTCCAGCATCTGCTGGTAGGAGTAGCGAGATCCCGGGGCCAGGCGATCCGGAGTCTGGGTGCCTCGTTGCTAGTGGAGTTTGAATTGTTGGTGGGATTGCTCATTAAGTTCGGTATGGAATCGTTTTAGTTTTGGTGTTGATTTTTGTTTTCGATTTTCGGGTGCAACGTCATCGCTCACACAAGCTTGGAACACAAATTGCGGTGTGCAGCGTTAATGGTGTGAGTGGAGAGATTGGTGATTGGTGTATGGAGTGGTGATTGGTGAGTGGAGGTTTGAGTCTGCAGAACGATGAGTGGAGTAATTGGATGGTGGGGTATTGTTGAAGTATTGACACTGAAGTACTGGTATGTGTGAAACAGTAAGTATGCATCAGTGGGTTTCTTAATGATGTTGGAGGAGGGTGAGTGCACTCGAACGACACACACAAAAGTTGTACGATTTTGTTTTGTTTTTGGGTGCTCCTTTTGTAAACCTTCGTCCATTAGCCAATTACCAGAGATTCTCTGCTTGATGATGAGGTGAGTGACTGCGACGGCGACTGCGACAGCAACTCTTCTGGCCAATTTGCGCGTTGATGATTTTTGGGTTTGGTGAACTCGACACACGATGATGGCGGTGCTTGATGATGGCGAAACAGCGGCGATACAAAACATATACAGAGAGATAGCGGGTACAGAGACGCACTAAGACGAGTCACATTATGGCAAAGGAAAATAATGAAATCAAAGGAAACTTTTCGGAATGAAACTTCTAGAGAGCAAAACTAAGAGTGGCCGCCCTGAAAGCCGAATTTCCCCCGAAAATGCAATTAAAAGTTTGACCCATCTTATTTTTTTTTTTTACGACAAATACATTAAGATTTATTGACATCAAAAATGCACACTTCGAATTCCATTTAGCTAACTTTAAATTTAACTATCCTTGGAGGGGAAAACTCAAACGCGACATGGAAGTGTCCTAACCATTTTGCTAAAGGTAATCATCTATGGGAAATAAACAAAGACACTATAAGCTGTAAGATGCGTAACGCCAGAGGATTTCTGGTTCTGGAATCTCTTGAAATTTCATTGCAAAGCCAGAAAGAGAAAGAAAAATGACTGGCATTTGTATGCGCGTTACGCATCTTGCGCATTACAAGGTCCTTGGTAGTACGGCGTGTGGATTCAGTTAACAGTTCAGTTGTGGTAACAGTTTAGTAGATACTTTAACAAAACATCCCCAGTGTAGGAATAGCTTGGCTCTTTCAAAAGGTGATATAACAAGACTCCTCTTCCACTTCCTCCCTTCTTGAGTATTATTCAGTTGCATAATTGGACCTTTTGTGTGTGCTTGCCACACGTTGTTACACATTTAGTAATATATAGTGAGTGTGTCTCGGTGTGTGTAAGTGGTGTCTATATAGTAAACAGTTTTGGTTTCGGTTTCACATAGTATAAACATCGAAAGACTATATGTATAGTGGAGTACTTTCTGCCGCAAAATGGCGACAACTGCGCTTTGATAAATACATTTACACGTTCTTTATTCTTTTTGCTGCTTGCATTGAGAGTTCCCAGTTGTTCCTTTTGAGAATTTGTTGCTGTCGGGGACTGAGATCTAGTGAGAGACATTGAAACCGTTTGCCGAGTCGAGTGCGTTCAGGTTTTGATTGAATTTCGAGTGGGGGGGAGGGGGAGATAGTAAACGCTGCCTAGTGCGGTTGGTAGTAACTCTTGGCCCTTTTTGAACACGCTCCTCGCTTTGCTTCCTCTTGGGTTTTGTATAAATTTCAACTCTGCAGGACACTGCAGCGAGCAGCAGTCGTGTCCCGTCCTGATGCTCTTGTATTCTGTATTCCTGTCAGTTTAAACTAAATATTCAGTCTTATGGTGATAAACATCCGCTTGTTAAGCAATGCGCTGCTCAGCAGTAAGCTGCAATGAAATCGGGTGGGAAATCGGAGAAACGGGGGCCCGAAAACAATACGAAATTCGGAAAACAAACCAACAGATTGCAGAATGATTGAGAAAAAATAAAGTAAAAAGAAGGAAATCAACAAATTCGTTGAAAAGCGACGAACAACGCGCGCATTATTGAGGGAATTTAGGGGATGAGAGGGAACAAGAACAAGAACAAGAACAAGGACGAGAAGAAGATAAGAGAGACGTTTTAATGGAAATTTTCGTTTCTTTCTGCAGTTTTTGAATTATTTACATTTACATTTATTATACGTGCCATCTATATAGTGAGTACATGTTGTGTTTGCCTGATTTCAGTCCCCCCTACGCCAGGAGGTGGCTTTCAATGCAAATTCAAATGGGGCATGCTTTAAAGCCGACAAAGGCGACCGCTTATATAAAACACAACAACAACAACAATAACAACAACAATAACAATAATAACAATACCGCCCGCCTACGCAAAAGGGGCAAAGGTAGCAACAGTAAAGACGCAAACTGAAATGAATATAATATGAAAGTAGCATAAATAACAACGACAACAGTAACAACAATGAAACTCAGCAAGAACAATGGTTGGGCCAAGAAGCCTGGCCCAGAGCAGCATCAGCCAGGAGCAGCCCCAGCAGCCAATATGCTAATAAATAATAAATTGTCTGCTGCCATATCAATAAATGCGAGGGAGCAGCTACACTCCAGACCAAGGGCAGCTCTCGACTCTAAGCTCAGCCAAACCTATACTCACATGCACAACACATAACTCATACGCCCCAGTGGCACAGCGGCCCACAGAGATAGGCAATGATTTTTTCTCCATTCATTTTTAATTCAAATGCAACAGAAAAACGCTTTAAGGCAGCAACAAAAGCAAACACCTATTGGCAATCGATGAACAACGAATGAGCAAGTGTTTCGAGGGGAATATATGTGTATGATATATATCTCTATTTGTATATGCAATGATTATTTCGGTTTTAGTTACAGTTTCAGATGGGTTTAATGGTCTGATGGTGCTATCATGCTGCGCGATTTGTTTGCAAGTTTCCAAACTGGAAACTGGCATCACATGCCAGACTTATCACAAGAGTTTTGTGACCTCTCTGTCTGTGGTTTTATGAGAGATGATAGAGGTACTGGTACGGTTTTTGTTTTTTTTTATTTTCGGTATGTCATCTTTTTTGCCTCCTTCGTATTTTATATTTGAAAATTTTGTGATACACTCACACACACTCGTACGTACGGGGGACTCGCAATGTCAGTGACAGGACAAAGGCATTAGTGAAGTTACACAAACACATAACAAGCTGAATGCGAAACAAAAATCAAGTTAAGAGATTGCGCTGGGTTTGGGTTGAGTTTGAGTTGGTTTTTGGGGTGGCGACTGTCGGTTCGTGTTAGCGGTTACATGGGTGTATCTGTTGTGTACCCTCAGTACCCAGAGTACCCGGGAACGAACACAAACGAATGCGAGATCGAAAAACGTACGTACACACACACAGTTACGGATACAGACACAAAGATGTTAAGGCCATGACAGGACAGGAGACGTGCATCCAGTCAGGTGCTACATACCTGTGGGGCCTGCTCGTCGGCGTCTTCTCCTTCTCCTTCCTTCGTTTGCGTCTGCACGGCCACAGCGGGAACGGCGACCTGGGCTGGAGCGGATGCCGACGGGGTCGCTGACTCTGCCGCCGCACCGATGGGTAGCGGAGCTGCCGGTGTCGTCGGGGTAGTTGGGTTCGTGTCGAGCGTGTGCTTCGATATAACCACCGTCGTCGTCTTCTGTATCTTGTCCTGTTCGGGGTGCTCCGATGGCGACTTTGGTGGCACGGTCGTGAAGGCGTCAGCCGCGCGTACAATTTCCAGCACCTAATTTGCAAGCGAAACAATTCACACAAACTGCCCACCAAGGTTGTGCACCGTCCACGTCCACTCACCTTCTCCTGGGTGCTCTTCTCCTGGCCCAGCGGCGCCAGCTGGGTCTGGGCCTGGGCCTGGGACTGAGCCTGTTCCGCGTGAATGAGCGCCACGGTCTGTGCGGCTGGCGTGTCCGGCGCTGCTAAATCAGTGGATGCTGCCACTGGCGTGGGCAATGGCGTGGGCGTGGGCGAGGTAGCTCCGCCGTGCACCAGGGCCGCAGCAGCTGCCAGGCCCGTTTGGCTCGTTGGCTGTGCATCTGGCTTCTGCGAGGCGAAAACATCGAAGTCCTGAAGGGAAGTCAGGGGAATTTAAAGACCTGTTCGTGCGTCTCTTTAAACCCTGCACTCACCTGTCGCAGTCGCTCCTCTTCGTCGTGGTCCAGACTGGATATACTCTGACTCTGGCTCAGCTCCGACCCGGTCTCCGAAGCCCGCGAACCTGGGTGGGGGGGAAAGGAACAGCGTCAAAGACGGACGGGCGCTAAGCTGGGGATTACCTTACCTTGGCGACTGCCACCGCTGCAGGATGCAGACGAGTTAAAGCCAGTGCTCATGCCGCCGGCCTGGCCAATGGAATGAATTAAATTGGACTTGTCGTAGCCTTTGCAGACCACCAATTGGATCTCGTTGCCGGCGTTGCGGAGCACACTGACCGCATCCTGGTGTGAGGCGCCCAGCAGCGAGTGTCCATTGACCTCGAGGAGACGCATGCCCACCTGTACACAGGAAAAAGTTCAGTTTCAGTTTCGGTAGAGTTCAATCCCCGTCAGACAAACTCGCAAGACAAGCAAGCGCCTTACCTTAAGCCTTCCGTCCCGTCTGGCCGCTCCAACCGAGTTAATTTTGGACACGAACACACCCTCGTCGGAGGGATCGGCTGGATTACCGCGCTGCCCATTCAGGCCGCCCTTGATATGCATTCCCAGGCGTTCGCCCTCCGCCTTGCTGAGGAGCACTTCCTGCGATTTGCAATTAACAAAGTGGGGAGAGAACAAGGGAGAGGCAGAAATTAGCGAGTACTCGGCTCAAGAGCTGGCAAATAACAATCTGGACTGCAGCAGAACAAAGGCAGGAGAAACTCTTGGGAAACATAAACTGTGGAAGCATTTGACTAATTGGAATATTTCCTCTTTCGAAGGGACGAGAGGAGCTTACCTCTGTTGCAACATAAACTACTTCTATGCTCTGTGCGTATCGAATTTGTTGTGAGCAGTGGCAGAGTGTACAAAGATTATACAGAGAGGAATCAGAAGTGGATCGAAAGCATATATACATATTTACAGGCGCACTTAATCGGCTATAGGATGGGGACGTTGACTCACCTGGAAACCTGGCGGCAGCGGATCGTGTTGAATGGTCAGCTTTATCTCATCACCCGGCTTTAGCAGCTCCAGCACGGCATCCTGGTGCGTGGCCTTAGACACATCCGCATCGTTGACTTTCAGTATGCGATCTCCCATGCGCAGCTTGCCGCACTTCGAGGCAATCCCGCCGGGCACAATCTGAAATGAGGAGGAAAGGGGAGGAAGCAACCCCAAGGGTAATTGTTATACTCGTGGCCGTGGGATTATGAATAAAAGCTGGCCAAAAACTTGAAAGTTTCAAGTTGGGCGCCTGCAGCTGGCTTTTATAATGAAGCCACCGGCCGAGCCACTGCATTCTGCACAATTGCGCAGCAGCTCATTTGCATCGGCCACTCGAGTGTTTTAATTCAGAAAGTTTTTGCAGCTAACCCATACTTACATGCGATATGAAAATGCCAGGCTCTCGAGTGCCGAAGGGCACGCAGGAATGATCCGTGCCGCCGATGATGCTGAAGCCCAGGGAGCCCTGGTTCTTGGGCAGCACAACCTCCTGCAGAGGGGAGCGAAGAAATTGTGTTAGCACATCACAAAATTAACACACTCAATGGGGCCTAAGCTCTAGGTATTCCTACTGAGAGAGACTGCCGTCGTGTGAGGTGGGTGATCCATGGATGAAGTGTGCTCAGGTGCAAAATTGTTGGTGATATTTACATTCACATATACATTAACATTCACACACAAAACCCAACGAAAACCAAAACCAAAACCGTACAAAGCCATGCAATTAAGTTGAGCATTCTTTAAACATCAAATACCAGGACACAGGGGGGTGATACATTCAATAAATAATTAATCACTTTTGTGCTTTTTCTTATGAATAACTTAATTTTAGATTAAAGACCCGGCAGGAGGGAGAAACTTTTAACCAGAATACTCTTGTACTCCTGCACTTTCGCAGAGATTTCAACAAAGCTCCTGTGGTGCTTGTGGCCAACATCAAAGCATAATGCTTCTGCTCTGCCTTCTAAATTCATGGTCGGAAGGAGGAACTACTTCTGCTGAGCAGACTGACTGACTGACAGTTGCTAACTCGTGTCAAGATGTCAAATAAACACGTGCACCTGGGCTGCCACCACTACTGCTAACTTCTACCAATTAACTTGAAGGAATTCAATTGCCAAAAGTTCGAAGCCATCGAAAGCAGACAGGGGGAAAATAAATTAAAAACAATTAAATATTTTATTTAGCATTGCCCCGGAGATTGTTTACACTCGCAATCAGAAACTGTGATGGCAAACAGAAATATTTAAAGTTTACTTAAGGCCTCACTGCACACACGAGGCAAGGCAAGGCAAGTCGGCAGAGCTCTGAGTCATTTGGGGTTAAATCTTTTTTGGTCTTCACTGCTGTTGGCTGTTGGCCCACTTTATTATTTAAGGATCTCTGCATGTTGCATAGCCTTGCTGGTTTCCTGATATATATATATATATATATATAAATCTGTATATATCTGCTGCTGCAGCAGAGTTTCGGAGATTTCAGGCCGGGATTTGCATCACGTCAGCGATGACAATTGAGTGGCTTTATGGAACCGAGTGTGCAACAGCGTTCTGAAAGCGCTTTGCTCGTCACTTGAATAGATTTCAGATACCACCAAAGGACACTAAATGTTCAAGTGTTGGCCCTTACCCCTCCCAAGGAGCAAAAAAGCATTTACAAGATAATATTCCCATTACTTTAAGAGTTAAGTTATCAGCAAAACAAATATAGACCATCGATTTTGGCAGATAGAGCAAGTTATATATATTTATCTGGTGTTAGTAAAACGTTTTTGGTTAAGAAGAAGTTAGCTTAAAACAGAAAGAGAGTGGTTTCCACGGGCCTTAATTAAAGACCTCACAATAAGAACATGAGTACGGTCCGGTTCTCTTGAAAAACCCACAAAGAAAGATTCTAGAGCCGGGACACCAGACATTTGACAGTTAAAATGTTCGGACGCTATACATCTTGTTATTATAAGGTCTTTAGTTTAATACTACAGTTTCCAGCGCCTCCATAACCGAATTTAAGCCAAAGCCATCCCCAACTTCTAATCAATTAGTCAAAGCAGTCACAACCCATTGTCAATGTGCATGTTTTGCAAAATGCTCGGCATGAAACATGGCTGAGAACCGGCGGCCTTCTCACTTCGCTAGGAGCCTGTGTCGGGCCTCCTGACCAGAAGTTAAATCAAATCGTTTGCAAAACGCACCAAATATTTATTCAGCAAATGCGACCAATGATTATCAAAGTGTGCCAATAGCGAAAAAAACAATAATTTATAATTAAACTTAGAAATTTTGGTGTTGGGTGCATCGGGGGTGTACGGTGTACGGTGTGCGTGCTTGGTGAGTGACGAGAAAAGCTCGATTTCCTTGGCAGATTTACAGGGTATCGTAATTTGTACATAAAAGTAGGTATATTTTCTCTCAAGTGTCCGGGCTTGTCAGCGCCTTGGCTTTTTACAGAACGATTCGTTAACTCTGGGGACTCTGGCTCTTAGTGTATGCGTGATGTCGAGATAGTCACCTCACTGATTAGGGGCTCCGCCAACTGATTGTCGGTGATGCGCGTCATCACCGTCTCCGTGAACGTGGACTTGGTGATCGTCTCGGTGACACGGCCGAGTTCGGTGGGTGCCGCCGGGAACATGGGCAGATCGGGCTGCGGCTTATTCACATTCACCGTGACGGCGCTCACGCCCACCTCGTTGGGCCGGGCCACGTGCACCTGATGCTGACTGCCGCCGCTGAGGAAGTGGGCCGGAATCATCGCCTGAAAATCGTCGCTGGTCAGCGGGCGCAACGAGGAGGGCTGCTCATGGTGCGCCGGTTTACGTGGTTACGTTGTGGTTTTTGGTTTTAGCAAAGTTTGTTTTTTTTTTTCGGAAAGATCGGTTTAAAGCAAGGTTTGATTTTGGGGGAGATGGTTGAGTGGTTCAGAGAGAAAGAGAAAACAAAAAATATGTTGGTTTTTGTAAATTTTGGTAACACTTTTTGAGGCGCTAAATGAAAAGCTATTGTTAGAACTATGACTAAGCTAATATCTTTAAAATTTATATACAATCCTGCTTGGGAACGCTGCCTAATTCATCCTCGATGGGTGCTCAGAAGCTGGGACATGGATCTCAGTGCAAACTTAGACTCTATCGATTAAATATATTGCTTGGAGAATCATGAATTGTAGAATAATGACTGTGGCTTTTAGGGGGAGGGAGACGAACAAGGCGCACAGGGCACATGCAAAACAAACACAAACAATTTCGTTATACATACGAGTAGATGAGCTATGTTTATATATAGTATATAGTTCTAGCAGCTAGGGTTATGGGTAGTCGATAATCTGGCGGAGATATGGATTAGCACATATTAGGTATCTTACAGCTATTAAGTGTGTTCATGTTTCCGTTTTTTTCGTATTTTTGTTGGGCGCCAAATATCAACAACAATTTGCTTGGACAACTTGCGCTGCATTTTTACTTAAAATTTAAAATTCAATTTGGCTACTTACCCACTGACCTGATGGGGAAAATTGGAAAGACATACAGCGCAAGCAAGTACATTTTGAAAACCTATCGACTGATCATGATCGTATCGAACGAAACAAAAACGTAACGAGTAACGAGCTTATGGGCAACAGTAAAATGACGTGCAAACTGGCTAAAAGTAAGTCTAGACTAGCTAACACTACCGGGCAGAAGCAGCCCACTTGGCCTTACCTGAGCCTCGCCCGAGTCTCCGCTGGTCGTGGAGGCCGCTGCATCGCTACCCTCGCCCATGGGCACAGAGTTGGTGCGTCTTGGAGCGGGCACCGGCTGCCCGGTGGCTTTGTCTATCGTGGCAGCAGCTGGGAATCCATTTGTTTTGCTGCTGGGCAGCGTGTTGTTATTGCTGTTGCTGTTGCTAATGCTAGCCGGCGCAACAGCAGTGGCTGCTGGGGGTGTGGCAGTGCTGGTAGCCAGGGTATTGTACTTGTAGGGCTGCTCGACATGCTCGGTCACTGTGCGGCCAAAGTTAGCTGTGGAAAATAAAACAGGGAACACCTTTAGTTATTCAGGGTAAATTTATACCAACTAAACTCGTGTTGAAACTTTAAAAAGTGTTAAAATACATAATATTTAAGTGTTAAAGAAGATCTGCGTCTATACCCACCTGGTCTGTTGGCCAGATATCCAGAGGGACTCAACGAATTGAGCACTGCCGGGCTACGCGGACTCGTGGGCGGCTCCAGGGGGCCGCGGTACTCCCGCTGCAGCACCAGACGCACAAAGCGCTGCGGTTCCGTCAGACAGGCCACTGCGGCGTCATGATGCGCTTCCGTCATATCGTTGCCGTTAATCTGTACAACGAAATGCCATTAGCCACCGCCCTTCTGCGCCCCCAAAGCCTGCTCCTCCTACTCACCGCCATGACCCTGTCGCCCACCATGATTTTGCCATCGCGATGGGCCAGACCACCCTCGGTGATGCGCGAAATGAAAATGCCATCGCAGTCGTCCTTGAAGGGCGGCGATCCCTTGCCGCCCGCAATGCTGAAGCCCAGGCCCTGGCCAATCTGATCACGGATGAGCGTCGTGTGCAGCTGGATAAAGCTCAGCGGCGCCTCCTGCAAAACCGCAAATGGGGAAAACCAGAAATCAATCCAACACGGACCGAGTGAAATGTCGCTGCTGGATTGGGGTTACCCACCTTGCCATTGAGCAGCAAACCATTGGGCGCTGCTGCTGCTGCAGGCTCTGCAATCTGGTTGGCCGTGGGTGTGGCGAACACGTTACCCGAGTAGCTGTGCGTGGGTGCCACCTGCTGCTGCAGTTGCTGTGGAATAGGTTGTGGCTGTTGCTGCAGCTGCTGCGGAATATATTGTGGCTCAACGGGTGCTGGGTTGTAGCGTTCCTCCGCCACCAGTGGTCGCGTCTCCACCGATATTTGCGACACACTGCCATCCTCGCTGAACACGGGATGTCCAATCAGCCGCGTCACCTCACGCTGCACCACCAGTACCAGGACGGCACCGCAGGCTTTTAGCACTTGAACAGCCTGATAGTGATCCGCATCGACCACGACAATGCCATTGACCTTGATCACCTTGTCGCCCACCTTCAAGCCGGCCAGATCAGCGGGTCCGGCTTCGGTGACCCTGGATATGAAGATGCCGTCATCGTCGCCCTTGAATGGGGTGGAGCCCTTGCCGCCGGCAATACTTAGGCCCAGACCGGCTGCCGTGCGTTCGATGTGGATTTCGTACTGTTCTAGGCGAAGTTCCGTGACGCCATCCAAGTTGTCTGGAAAGGGAAAGAAGGCGAGGTATTTAAAATGGTGTCTAAGTAGAGATTCATAAACCTTTCCCCTGCACCCCTTTACCATAGTGCTGCCTCTGCCTCTCATAGTCCCGATCCACCGGATCATAGCTGGTCACTATGCGCACCCTTTTGCCCTTGCGCTGCAAGGAGCCACTGGGACTCCGGTTGGAGGAGGCCAGCGAGCTGCGCAGGCTGCTCATGGCGGGACTGTTACGGCCCGAGTAGTTGAAGTTGCTGCCATTGCTGCGCTGGCCATTGCGGGGCAGGGTGTTGTTGCCCTCCTTGACTTTGATTTTGACATTGAACATGGCTCGAACTCGATTTGTTTCTTGTGTTTATTTATTTGAGTGCACTTTTTAATATAGGCAGCCAGGCATCTTGTCCTGTCCAGACACCCAGTGTAGTGTGTGGGGTAACCTATTTTTTATTTGACTGCACTTTTTAATATGCGAAGAGCTAACTTTGCCTGCCTGCCTGTCTGCCTGCCTGCAGAGGCGCATCAATTCGGGATGTGTGTTCTGTTCTGCCTCTGGATAAAAGCTTAGTTCATTGGACTGGAAAACCCCATCAATGCAATATCATCAGTGGAATTATACTATTACAATTTTTATTGCCTTGATTTAATGAAATTTTAAACAGCAGGCGAAGACCTGTACTTGTGCTCAGCATAAATTTCGGCTTTAATGACATTCAAATTGAATGGCCCAAAGTTGACCAAAAGCGGCAGCAGGAGCATCTGGCAGTTGCCCATAAACGGCAGTCAATGAACTGTTGCGAAAGCCATATTCCCCTGACTAGAAGTCGGCATTAAGGCAACGACCTTGGCGGAGATACCCCCCCCACAATCCTACCGAAACATCTCCCGGCAGAGTTTGTATAATTATTAAATAAATAAACAGACAGTCTGCCAGCCAGGTTCGCTGGGCAGAACAAAACTCTCCCAGACATCCCTCAGGTGGCCAGGAGAGGGGAGAAAACAGGTGGCACACCAAGAAGAGATGAGTACCAGCAGCAGCCAGGGAAACACATTTATTGCTTTCATTTTCGCTATTGCTGATTTGCACTCAATAAATCCGTCGGCACTTTGGCCAACAAAATGATTTTGTTTTCAAGACTGTCAGGGAATTGGGGGGGAAGGAGGGAGAGAGAAACCGTCCTCAAGACAATTTCACTTTGTAATTGTATGCGAGCAGAGGCTTCATGTTAATCAAGGCATAAATGAAGAAAAGACAGAGCGAATCCCTGGCTCCTCCCGCCTGCCTGTCAAGTCAACATTAATATTGCTGGATTTCAGTCGCAGACCCGACATTGGCATTCACTCGATGTGCCATTATTGAGTTTGCTAAGTTGAGTGAGGTATTCACAAATTTGAATTGCTTTTGGTTTGCTTGCAGTGCCAACCAAGTTGGCCTCAAGTTAGTCCCGTGTTCTCTCAGCCAGGTGTTGTTCTGGTTAAATGTTTCAAGTGCAAACCGTTTGATTCTCTTGATTGTTGTTGGCCTGAATGAAAGACATTTTTATGGGTATTCCCTCGCCCACACACACACATGCAAGCCGGAATGAAGCCATTTTTTGGGAGGGGAGAACGGAGACAAGGCCATAAAACAAAATAAGATTTTTTTCGAATGACACGTGCTGTGGCTCTCTGCGTGTGCTTGTGCTTTTATTCCGGTTTCCCAGCTCCGGAATGTAGGCAATATTTTCGACGAACTGCAGGAATATCGCATAAAGTCATTTGTTCCCCTCCATATTTTTGTTATCTGTATTATTTCACTGATTGCCAGGGCAAACTTGCACCCACTTAAGCGGGCATTTAAGCATTTTACGATGACATCACGGGGAAACGCGAGCAGCTCAATGAGGTGAGCTCGAAATAAGGCCATCGTTGTTGTCCTCGCCGTAAAATGAATGGCATAAGCATAAGCATAAACATATAAAAATTTAAATACACCGAAATACTGGGCCAAAGGGCCCCTCGTAAAACGGAGGTGGCAATTCGAAATGATGGTTCCACGAATGCATTAGCATTTGCTTTCGCATAAGGTTCGGATCCGCAGCTATATCTCCGGGATCTCGAAGCTGACAAATGCCAAATTCCAAATCAATGCCCAGACACAGTTGTCGCTAGCTCTCTTTTTTGTTTTCTTTTTCTGTCATTTATATGTAAATGACCTGCAGGAGGTGAAATTAGCCCACAGCATGGACACATGCCAGGGGCAGAAAATCATATTTCATTTTTTCTGATGGTTTTCCTCCTACCCAACTGTGGCCAAGATGTGGGCCAAGTTCTGCTGCAGCTTCTAGGAACGAACTGACACATTCGTTATGACAAGTGAAAAACGTTCCCATTCATGCGAATTCCCTCGATTTCCCAACGAATAACGAACAGTGTTCAATCGATTTTAATTACCCCCACATTATCAATGGCCAGAGATCAAGTATTAAAGTTTGAATCCAACGGAAGCTCCCTTTCTGCAATGTCACGTGAGCTGCACACCCTTTTTTTTTTTTTTGTTTTGGCAGAGAGTTTAAAAAATGCGACAGTTATGGAAAAACTGGCAGGCTGCGTGATTAATTGCTGGCCAGGTTAAACGGCGGGTAGCGATGCTGCCGCTGACAAATTGCAAGTGTTAAGCTTTGGAAATCAACAAAACCGACCGAGCTGCGATGGCCGCTTAAATGTGGCGACAAAAATTAATGAACAAAGTTTTTTATGCGAAAGCATAAAAACCCATGAAATATTCCGGACAACAACGGCGCACTAAGCTCCCCGCCATGGGGAGTGTGACGGTGGCGATGGTAGCTTCCCTCGGAGAGTCTGGTAGGAAAGGGGTGACGTTCACAACACAACACTGCTATCTAATCGAACTTTTGGAATGCCTAAGCCGAGTGTGATAAGGCCCAAAACAAGGAGGGGAAAATAACGAAGCGACCGTAGTAAAACAAACTGGCGATAAGGCAGTAGGGAGGAGGAGAACTGTGAATCATTACGAAATGTTACGAATTTTGGAAACATTACAAAAGGGAGAGACACACCAGTTCAGTCCAGTCCGGCAGCAAAGTCAAGTGGTAGGTAATGACCTTGGTCCACCTGTCGTATGCGTTATTTCCTACATTGCGCATATCAGTGAAATCCAAGTGGGACCCCGCATAGGTGATTAATCAGTTTAGAGCCAAAACGAACGGTGATATCATGGGCGTAGGAACAACAACGTTTTGGTAAGAAAACCGCGCACCATGTTCATTCTGATTGCATTAAAAGCCAGCCAGCCAGCAAGTTGGTGGCAACAATTCAGGTCGCATTCCCCCGCATCAGAAAGTTTGCTGCTGCCACTGTTTTGCCCGACAATTACTCGAATTTTCCACATTTCCATGCTATGGCGTCGGCAGTGGCAGTGGCGGCGACAACGGAAATATTGGAAAATACGCAGTGAAATTCTTTGACCAAAGCCACGCTTGCTCGCTCACTCTCCTCCTTGCCGCTGCAGCTGGCGTTTATTGCATTTTTGTTTGTTTTCTCGCGAAGATGGGGATGGGTACGAGGGACCATTGGTTATGGGGGGAAAACTGTCACGAGTGAGCGAGGGAGAGAGCGGAGAGTGACGCGGTTTTAGGCGATAAACTTAGCATGCAACTGTGAAAAGCACAAGGGCGGGCCCAGGGTTCAGGGTTATTCCAGAGCGAAAACTTAAACATTTGGCCAGCCAAAATCGTGTTTGTTTGCTGATAGAAAGAATGCCGACTGCAAATAGTTTAAATTGCTGTTTGCACAAGAACTGTGAGCTGCGAGCTGCGAGCTGCAAGAGAACAGCAAATAATAATGCAAACTTCGTTGCAGCAACAACAGCAGCGAGTGATGAAAGGGCGCATCGAGCAAACAAGCCGGCAAACAACAATCATACAGCACACACAACACACACTACACACACACACACATTCGTGGGAATCAAATACACACGCAACATACGGACGGGCAAAATTCAATAAGAATCCCATGCAATCAACGATACAATACATAAATAATGAATGCCATTGCCTTGAGCTTATCAACGGTTTATTTATTGGCCAACATTCATTGGTCGACTCGGAATCGGTATCGGTATTGGAATCTTTTCAGTTGCGACAACTTTAAGAGCGAACTTCGAAGGAAATGTGCATCAGATGCAGCAGGGAATGCTACAAAAAGTGCGGAGAATGTCAAAGGAATTGTGCAAATGTTGATTGTATTGCCGAAGAAGCGTTGGCAATATCCAACCAGAACCAGAAAAATCCAAGCAAAGGCCAAGAAAGTGCCGGGTAACCGGATATGCACACAGCCGCATCGAAGCAAACCGAAGCGCAGCACTTTTCCTGTTTGCCATCTGCAAATATCCAACAGAACCCGGCAATGCTTGGGCTATATAAACAAGACCAAATTTACTTTCAAGTAGCTCATTTTCGGGGGTATATGCACATGCAGCCGAAATGCAAATAGGGAAGCCTAGGGGCCACCATCTCCTCCTTCGAGCCCAGGCTCAACCTTGAGTCGCCTGAGGCTTTGACGGAATAGAGAACACGGCAGCTGAAGCTCAATTATGGGCCCCGGGGCCCTACGCTGCGTATGCGCAATGTGAGAAACTTTCCAGACGACTGACCCGCCGCCGCCACCTGCCTCCGCAGCCGTTAAGGCATTATGACAGACAACAGAGACAAAAATCGATAGCAGACAACAATAACACGTAGGCAGTAGAATAAAGTAAACAAGCGAAAGAAAAAAAACATTTCACACTCTCTGCTCCGAGAAAAAGTATTTAACAATGAGATGTTTTTTTCCACAGCCTCGGATATTGGGAGTTCGCTCTCTGTTTTGAATGCCAATAAAAGAAAAGGTGGGCGATAATAAATAAGCTGAGTAGTACGGTGACGAATGCTGTTGCGCGTCTCTCGCGACGTTGACAAAACGCAAGCGTAACTGAAGAATGACTAAAGCAGGCGACGAGTGGGCCAGGCGGCGAGACCCGGCCGCCAAGTCTGGCAATTGCACTCGCTCCCGCTCTCGGGCACTCTCACTCTCCCGCTCCCGCTCCCGCTGCCAGGTAGCTCTAATGAGTCTCCTCCTCATTTCAGTTTCACTTGCACGTCTCTCGTTCTGCGCTCTTCGCTTGTTTACCCCTTTTTTTGAGTGAGGTTGGCACTGAATCTTCGCCACCACTACCATCGGCGGTATCTGCTCGCTCTTTTTTATCAGCTTTTGCAAGCCCAGCGGGCAGATATCGCTGGCTGATAAGCGGGCACCACTATACGTGCATTACCTATTTATAGGCCAAGTTTGTACGCCTGTTGCGTGTGTGTTTCACAAGCTTAGCGCGGTTTCTACACCTGTATTCCGCTGGCGTAATCACAGAGCACTGCTGCCCACTTTTATGTTGGCTTTTTGGTAGGTTTTTAAGTCTCAAGTATCATTATTACTCTTAAGTGTCTCTTAGATTTAGTGAGGCCATATTGTTAAAAAGAAATATTTGAATTTTAAATACCTTAAATAAATGTACATTCGCATTCTTATATTTTTTATGTAGAGTGCTGAAGTTTTTCCGATATTATCGTTGATTGAGATTTTTTCAGGTAGAGGTACACACAAAAAATGAATTTAATACATATAAAATCTAATATATCGATATTTTACGCGTCAAACTCTGTTTAAATTGTCTTACTTTGTTTACATATGAAGTATACAATTGCGAATTTTATTAGCTATGAAAATGTGATACTGTTTACCGTCGATTTAGATATTTTTTGAACAACACTATAACCCACGAGCACTCTAATCTCCCTCTGTCCCTTAATCTCTATTTGGTTTTTTCTCAACCTTTTTTGTTATTCGTTGATATAATTATATCGGAAGTAAGCAACTCATTGCTGGGCCTAGACCCAAAAAGCACTCGAATGTATGTATGTATTTATGCATAGATGGCGTGCAGAGAGCAGCAACAATTAAAAGGGGTCATGGGTGGTCTCGACCAGGGCTCTTTGTGGTTTCACTTTGCAGCCGAAGATGCCAATTAAATTTCCACTTCAGTGTCTGCCCTTACAGGTCAGCCCGGCCAAATGAGTGAAAATTACTATCGATTTCCCATCAATGCAGGCGGGCGGCCATGATGCTGCACCCACTCGGGCTATTGCCACGACAGGGAGCACAGAGGTGCAGCAAATATGTATAAATTTAGTTAATTGAAACAATTTTGCGTATATTTACCTTGCTCAGTGCCGGCTTCCGCTTTGCCGGCTGGAATGGGCGAGAGCGATGCGTCAAAGGGATGCTGCTTCTGTTGGTCCTGCTCTCGCTCCACTTCCAGCTGCTCCTCCTCCTCGATGGGCGACTGCACTTTGCCGGACAGCGAGTGCTGCGGCGTGGCATCGTTGCGCTCCTGGGAGGCCAGAGCATTGGCCAGAATCTCGCTGGCCTGCTTGTCGGTTAAATGCTGCACACGCTTGTTCTTCAGATGATGCGGAGTGTCCCTGATGGCGATTAGGTTCAAGAATTAGCCTCTGATGGGTGCATAATGGGGGACTAATTTGGCTTACCGTCTGTGCAATTTGGGTGGCCGCTTGTAAAAGTCATCGTCCTCACCCTCCACCTGAAAGCCCACGCGGCGATCGGATTCCTGACGAACGCAAGGATATTAATTAAATAATAAGCTTTTATAATCCATCATTTTGTAGCTTACAAACTCATCTTCCTGCTCGTCGTCATCCTGAGTCTCTTCGGCGGCGGAAGTAGTCGCCACAGCGGCCGTTAGTTCCGCAACAACCGCTGCTGTGGCTGCCTTTACGTTGTTGGATGCCGCCTCCGAAGCACCCTGTATGGTTGCTGGCGCTGCTGTCGTTGTCGTTGGTGTAACAACACCCACCACAGCTGGCTGCTTGGAGTTTACACCAACAGCTGGTTGCTGTACTGGCTGAGCCTGCTGTTGTTGGTGATTGTTCACCAGAGTTCGGGTTTCGGTTGGTGCCTCGGCTATTCTGGTTCCGTTCTAGGGAAAAATAGGGAAATTTTAAAGTATTTCACAGTTTTTTTACATTTTACAAGAGATACAAATTTGTATCTTTTGATTTGATTTTTTCTATTTTACCAGAAATGTAAGTAAAATCATGCAAGATATCTTGTCGATAAGATTTCATATGAATATTTTAAATATAAAAAACAAACGGGTTGTCATTAAAATGAAAACATTTTAAAATGCTTCTAAAATATAAAAGAATTATGAGAAATACCTAGTTTAAAATATAGAGTTGCTTTAATATTTCTAAAAACCTAGATATTTACCCCCTAAAACAAACCAAAATCAAAAATTTTCCTGTTCATTAACTATGTAGAACCCTTTCCCAGTTAGAGCTGCTCTATTTGGTAAAAGTTTTACCGTAAAACTCTCAAGCCGCTAAAACGTCAAGTTTGCTTAACTCTAGGATTAGTATTGAGCCAAAGAAGCACAACAAAGACATATCAAGGCAAGCGTATATATATATATTTTCATGGGAGTGCCTGCCACTCCGCCTTCACCGCCACCTTCACCTAGCGATGGAAACACAGAAGAAGCATGGCATTGGGATCGCCTCCACTCACCTCCTCCGGCAAAGCCACCAGGTTGGCGTGCTCCTCGTGCCGGCTGCGTTCCACCTTCAGCTTCTGGGCCTTGGCCTTGAGATCCTTGGGATGCGGCGTATTCTGGCGCACGAAGGGCGTGTCCTTCTCCTGGCTGGCATCCTCCGAGAACTTGACCACGGTGCGCGATGGCTCGCGTTCCTCGAACGGCTCCGAATCAGACTCCAGATCGCGGGCTATTTTTTCGGGTTAAAGTCAAAAGAAGTTCCATTAGCAAAGAAATCGAAAGGAGAGAGGATACGGTAGATGGGTTAGAAATGGTTTCATTTATCAGGAACTGCATGCTCATGCTCAGCACAAACACTTACTGCTACAATATATGAGATATATGTATGTAAACAAGGCTATTTATTATATACAAACACAGATTTATATTCAAAACGCCTAATGGTCTACGGTTTCGCTTCGGTTTTGCAAAAATCAATAAATAAACCGCCTATTAAAAGCCACGAAAGCGAACCACTATTTTTGGGCGCCGTCCAGTAAACATTCTGGCCAGGTCTGCTGGGCCTGGCGGTCTGGTGGTCCACTTGCTAATCCATCAGCCGCTTATGAGAAGTGTGTGCGCGGCCCGTAAATATTTCGCACCGCGCGTGTAAACAACATAAAAGTTGCAGCATGTGGGGGCAATCAGTGGGCCCAGATTTGGATTTGGATCCTCTTCCCATCCCCTGGCCAATCAATCTATCTACGCAGCAATTGCAGGAGGTGCTGATGGGTGGCAGTTACAGCAATAAACAAATGCAAATCGCCGGGAGGAAGTGCCCCCAAGTAGCTGCATCCACAATTGCCGAATGTCCGGCGCAGAGCAGTCGTAACTAACAATCGTTACCGATTTAAGCCGCCGCCCGGGACCAGCGGGGCGTCTCCGAGATCTAGGAAACTCTAGGCATTCGCCCGGGGTCAGCCGAGATGAAGATTTATGCAAATGGAATAAACTGGCGGCCGGACGACTTGTAAAAATAATAATAACAACGCAGCCAAGTCGTGGGGTGCTGTCAAATTTATTTCCTCTTGTGTTCTTGGCGCTGCCCGCCCCATGACTTTGGCTTTAATTGGATAATTTGAACGCTGCTTACACGGCTCTAAAATATTATGGAGACGAAACAATGAGCAGGCCCGGGACCCGCTGCTATTTGATCTTGAAACTATTCACACATTCGTCTAAATTGGCTGAGCTATGTGTGTGCTTTGTGTACACTTAATCCGTCATTGACCATTGATCGGTTGCGAAATGATAACTCAAACACGTCGCAGTTGGTTCTCCAAATGGACTGATGATATAATCTATTTATAGGCAAAACCAAGAGGCCAAAACGAGTTTGGAAGCCAAATAACAGTTACAATATATATCTACTTATACATTCATTTCGATTGGGAAGCAACTACGCCACAGAACTACGAATAGAGCAGCAACCACAATGGCAGCAACATCATCATCTCCAGCAACGACAAATACAGGTTGAATCAGGCGGCGGGCACTCACTCAATCAGCGAATATCACACAGTGGAGACCAAAGAAAAGAGACTCGACAGTCAAAAAAAGAAAAACAAACTGCAGACTCATTTGCATAAAGCTTAATTCTTCTAAAAACTATGTGGACATCTTGAGAATCTAATGAACTAGGGATTTGCCACGAAAAAATTTGGTCAAATATCTACAAAAAACTAACAAAATACGTATTAAATTAATTATAACAAATTAAGGCAAGACAAAACTAAAGGATGTATTAAAGAAACCATATTTATAATAATATTTTAATGTTGATTAAAAAGCAAATGTAAATTAAATCTTTCTAAACCTAATAATAAGTAGCTCTCCATGATTCCTCTTTGGCTTTGCCATTCATTTCTTTTCCAATTCAATGCTTCATAAACATTTCTCTGTAATTTGCATGACGTTAAGCTGATTAATCATAAAACCAGTAAAGGCAACAGAACCGAATGTTTTATTTTAAGAAAACTAAGTTTAAATCATTATACCAACATCTGGAGCAAAGC
>VNJV01014016.1:0-10712 GCA_008042635.1 Drosophila nikananu | reverse complement strand
TGATCTGCGATGGGAAACACGCATGGTAATGGAATATAAACACAAAATAATAACATAATCAAATCAAACAGGCCAAATCGAACACATATCCACAATTTATCAGCCATCGCGCAATACATTTGCAGGAACATATATGGTATATGTTAAAGTGTATTCATGCTTCTCAGCCAGCCAACGCCCGGAGAGACCTGAGACACCCAGATAAAACAACTTGTTGTCATGACGTCATTGGCGGGCTGGCGCGTTGTGGAAACCGGTTAATGTTTTCGTTTCGAACACCCAAAACTAAAAGCAAAACAGGCATTGTCAATGCTGCTGCCTAACTGACTGGCTTTGGGCCAGGCCAAGAGATGCGTTTTCAAACTCAAAAAGCTCGAAGATGATAGCATCTTCTAAGAACTCCACAACGGAGAACGTAGAATGGATTCTATTTGTGGTTAAATGTCAACGGGAAACGATTGGAACAAAAATAATAAATTAAGTTAATTGAAGCATTATATTTATTTAATGGAATCGTTTTTTGGTTTCTGATAAATGGGTTTCATTATTAAAGGAAACTATCCACAGTATTTATTTGCTGATGATTCACCGAATTCATATTTGGCAATTTTAAGTGCATTATTGCAAGAGAAGGGATTTTTCACCTACTCGATCATGTGTGATTTTCTTTGCTTCTTCCACACAGGGAATTAATTCATAACAAATCAATCCTCCCTTTAATAGATTCCTTTTGTTTTCTTAATAAAGTATATACGTTTATATGTACTTATATGTAATACTGTATTTAACCATCTATCTAAGCATTGTATTTAATAAGATATATTCTTCATAACAAAGCGGACATGCAAATGTTGAGGCGGTCATGCTATGAGACGGCGGCAAGCCATTACAGTAGAGTCCAACTCAAACCAATTTAATTTCAATGAATTTGGGATCTGGGAGTGTTAAGTCCAGGCGAGAACTAGTGGTTTTAGCTGTACAAGGCGTGATGGCGTGTGTATTGTTATTGGATACTGACAAAGAAGGTAATACTCAACGCAAACCTTTCTGCTGATAACTGAAGAATTCCGTCGAATCGAATTTTTCGCTCGATCTATAAAGCGTCATGGGTGGATAGTCTTTGATGGGAATGAACATATAAATGAGGGTGACAAGGGCGCGGGTGCAATGGTCGAGGGAGCGCGTGACGTGGCAGAATGCAAAGAAAATAATGGAAATCAGTATGAAATCAGTATTGGAAACGGTGCCCTTGCCGAAGCAAAATATAGTTTTAGTCACATTTAATAGGTGGAAACTTGCTTGGAGGAGAAAACATTGAATATAATTGAAAATTCTTGCCAGTTTTGTGTTTATTCACCCAAAGATAGCGAAAACAAAACTCTGATAGCCGCTCACTTGTTAGCGATGTTTGCTCACTTGGCTCAGTTAGGCGGCTTATCTTATCGCGGAAATGCGAGCATAGATTGAAGATATTGCACAACGATAGGAGCAGCAGGAGGAGGAGGGCTGGTGGAATCTATGTCAGGTGCAGATAAGGCCGCATAACTTGCCCAAATTCGGCTTTCCCCAGCGAACAATCAGCGCCAAATGTGGAGCAACCTTTAACCACTGGGCTAAACCCCTCACTGACTGACTCCACTGACTCATCCACACTCACCTGGTGTAATGGGCTGGTATTCCTGCTGGGGCAGCAGGTAGCAGGACAGCACCTGCTCGCCCGTCTCCGCATCCACGTCCGGCTGGAAGGTAAGCAGCGGCTGCGACTGATTCTCCGACAACCACACGGCCTTCAGCTGCAGATTCACCAGAGAGTAGGGCAGATACAGCAGCTGATTCCCGCTCACGTCGAGCACATGGAGAACGGTGCAGTTTCCCAGCTCTGGGGGCAGCTTCTTCAGCTTGTTGTCTCGCAGACTGAGCACGCCCAGGTTGGCGCACTGCCCAATCTCCAGGGGCAGGTACTCCAGGGCATTGCGATCCACGTTCAGATTGCTAAGCTTAGACATCTGCCCAATGGAGGCTGGCAGCTCGGACAGGAAGTTCTCTGTGAGTATCAGCTCCTGCATGTTTTCGCAGCTACAAAGGAGAAAGAAATGTGGCATTAGTTGGAGGGATTTTAATAATTTTAAGACAATTTTCATATCAGTCATAACTCACTTTCCGAGCGTATCGTTCAACCGTTGCAAACGATTCTGGTCCAGCTTCAGGATGGTCAGCCGGCTCAGCTTGGCAATGCCATCGGGCAGTGTCTCCAGCAGATTCTGTGCCAGATCCAGATCCGTGAGGCTAACCAACCCGCTAATCTCGCTGGGCAGCTCCTCCAGCCGATTCTCGGACACATCGAGGTAGGTCAGTTTGGTCAACAGCCCCAGCTCCGGCGGCAGACGCTGCAACTGGTTGTGATCCAGCCAGAGCTCGTGCAAACCCGGCAGGTAGCCCAGGTAGGGAGGCAGATCCTCGATCTCATTGTCGCCCAAATCCAAGCGCTTCAGCTTCGTCAGCTGGCTTATCGTCTCCGGCAGATGCTTGAGCAGATTCTCGCGCAGCTCCAACGACTCGAGCTGCGTGAGGCTGCCAAAGTCCGCCGGCAGTGTGGTGAGCGACATGTCGTTGAGGCCCAGGACGGTCAGGTTCTTCAGCTGCGAGAAGCCCGAGGGCAGCTTGGGTATCGGGTTCGAGCTGAAGTCGGCCACCTGCAAGCTCTGCAGATGCTTGATGTCGTCGGGAATGTCGGGTATGTCTGCGGAAGGGAGATAGAGAGAACACATTGTTTACTCATCATCATTGCTGCGAAATGCTGTTCATAGGGAATTTTCAGTGAGCCAGGCTCGTCGTTGGTTATCGGGTTACACAATTCTATCTGCTTGGCTGATTGACTTGCTCACGCATGAGTTGCTCCAGTGGGCCGTCGCTTTAATATATTAATAAATCCGCTATAAATATTCCAGACCCACACTCACTGAGCCCGAGAGATTTCCGCATATGGCCTTGTCATTGTCTATCAGAATCGGGTTTAAAGCGCCACATATCCTGAATTATCGATGGGACACAGGTGGGGAACCACTATTGACTTGCAGTTGGCCTTTGCATACCGTACATTACTCTGCCATCCACTTCCTTTGGCCATGGCTTTTGTTATTATTTTGCTTCTCGCTGATAAAGCGAGACGAAGCGTAAAATGACAAACGAAACTTGTTGATCGAATGAATTTCGAGCTGCCAAAGCGGAAATGCGCACGCAAAGGACTCGGGGAAAACCAGGCTGTGTGTGTGTGTGTGTTTACCAACACGCCCAGAAAGCTTTTCCCCGAGAGCCTCGCATGAAAACCACGAAACTGCCAGCAAAAGCAATATGACAGGTGGCCGTGGCTGGGGGAGGGCCTCAATCCTTTACCACACTGTTTAAATTGACCCAGTTACAAGGAGGTGAAAAAAACCACCCCTCGGCAAAACAAAACATCGTCATCGGACAGGTCAACGCGGGGTGACTTGTCCCGTGTGTGTGCATTCAATCCAACTAATACGACACGTGGGACCCGCAGCGCGAACTCGCTACGACAGCCACAGCAAACAGGAGGAGGGTCCAGTGACACGACTATGAGATACCCACTTAATTACACCCTATGGAACAAATACTCTAGAGCTCACAAGGTTTTCCTTGTGTCACTTAAACTTCGCAATTGCAGAACTTTATTGGAAACGGAAACAATGAAACGTCTCAGATCTACACCCTTCTATTTACTGCAAAAACAGATTTCTCTCTCTTGACACGACCTTTTCTATATCCCTCTCTCTGTAACTCTCAGCCAAGCAGTAAGATCAACGCAGTAGCGAACGAGAGAGTTTCGTTCCAGCTTCGCTCTTCAAAACGTCCAAAGGGGGTAATCCAAAAGATAAAACAAATTAATTATCTACCCAGGCTAATTCGAGATAAACCTAATTCCTTTCCCCAAATATTTCCTAGTTTTGGCGACCAATGAGTTTAATATTCACTTCAATTAAATATACCCCTGTATTCTACGACCAAGGGGTATGAAAACAGAGGAAGAGGGTAGGTAGGTGGCTGGTTGAGTGGCACGGAAACAAGTGGGATATTTGGGGTACCGGGCAAACCGGAGGCAGGACACGCTCGAGTTGTGGGGACACAATGGATGCGGCTGTGGCCTCGGGGCAATCAGCGGATGTGGCCAGTCATAGACCCCCGTTTTCTGCTGTTGCTGCCGCTGTGCTGGGAATGTCACCATTTGTGGCAGGTCACCGATAAGCCATTTATTTGCAACTGCATTGCCGCAGCCGCATTCATACGGACACGAAGAGCTGCAGCAGCCTTTAATTAAAAAAAATTATATAAAAATACATATCAACCGACATTTATTTTGTGTGTCTGCCTGGCATTGTGTGCAGTGGCAGACCTTGTTCATGGCCTTGAATGGGCTGGTCAATTATAGAAACTACAGTTGAGCGTCGATAACTTGAAAAGCTTTTGTTTTAAAACAAAATTAAAGACAAGATAGTAAACTCAAAGCAGGACTAATAGCAAGACTCGCATAAATATTCAGCATTTGTGGCTTAAAGTTTAAGCCGCACTTTAGTTTTGGTAAAGCTGCAGACAATTGAATTTGTTGAAACGAAAGTTGCATCTCGATGATCCTTTTCCCCATAACTGCTCTTTGTGCTATTTGAATCTAAAAGCCTAAAAGCTTTTGCCCCAAGCACAAATAGCAGCCACACACATTCGTCAATCCGTCAAGCAAAACACTCAAAATTGGATCCCGCCAGTTGCAGACAAATGGACGCAGCAAGGCGCTTTTCCACCTCCCCTGTGCGGCTCCCCCAGTTTCCCCACTCACACAGCGGCAATTGGAAACATATGGCAGGCGGCCCACACACAGGCCACGGCACACCACAAGATGCTCAGCTGTGCGGCACAGTTGGCGGTCATTAGATGAACGCCGGTGACAAACAATTCGTTGACCTCTAACACACACATACCCTTGGGGAAAATTGGGGCAGTTGGGCCATTGGGAGGAAACTCATTTGGAGACGGGAAATTAGAGGAAATGCCGGGCGTGCCCAGAACACAGTTGGGAAAGTGCCCAAATGGGCCTCCGAGCGGAATTGTAATCAATTTGTGCAATTATGCAACATAGGCGCGGCAAATAAAAGAGTGCCCAAAAAAAAAAAAATAAATGTATTCAATTTGTTTATCATATTTTGTCGTTGCGAGGTGAAATATGGGCTCCAAAAATAACCGAAAGATGTATGAATCGGGAACAATGCGGCAGCATTTCTTTTGCATTTTATAGCGCTTTTATATCACAGCCGCCAGACAAGATCAATGATGAAGAACTGTGCCAAAAAAGCCAAGACCCAAGGCATCAAAAACACAGCAAGCCAAGCGAAACGTCAGCAGACGACAGCGACAACGACACCGCCAAGGGGGTGTGTCCCGCGGGGGGCCAAGGGAGGGGTGAAAACCTCGCATATGAAAATTCTTTTCAATGTCATTGAACGAAGAAAAATTTTAAGAGCACGCCGCTGCTGCTCTGACGCTTGCGTGAAATGTGAAATGATTTGTCAGTAAATCAAGGCGACCCAGACGGAGCGAAGAAGCAGAGCAGATGGGCCTAGCCAGATATGTATAAAAGGGGTGAATGGGGGCCTACAATCGAGGTCACCGCCATACATCTTCCTCAATGCAGGCTGCACTTAATGAAGATGATGTCGAGGATGCATATTTCACTAGCTCGAGAGTGGAGGAGCCGCAGAGAAATGGAAATGGGAGGAAAAGAAAAACCCTCGGCCCCATAAAGCCTTTCAATTTGCCTTGGATCGGAAGGGATTCGTCCGATTCAATGGCTCGGTTACGTTTTAATCCCCTGCACTCGGCATCCGTTATGAGTTGCCATGGCACGTTGCCATTTCGCTTATTGCCGCCTGCATCCAAAATGATGAAAAGGCTTCTGATACGATGGCCCTGCAGGAGCAGGAGGAGCACGAGCATGGGGGGTGTTGTTGTCACCGCCAGCCATCTTCCCTGCAATTTTATGGCTGCCATTGTTGGCAGAAAATCCCTAAGCGTCAACAGGGAAAATGGCTTTCCGCCACCAGCGTTCTCACTCGTTCAACCTGAGCGCCGCCTTTAGTGGCAGAGGCAAGGCTAAAAGCAACTGCCACTCCTGCAAACAAGTGCTGGCAAAGAAGCTTTATGAATCCCAGCTACATTGTCTGTATTTTTAAATATATATAATAAAAAAAACCTATTACTTTTTTATTAACAAATAGATGTTTAGATGATTATAACACTTAAAAATTACATTTTCAGATTAATAAGAAAAAACTTTCATATCATTAATAAGAAGGTCAAGAAGACTTTAAAAATATTCAAATATTTATCTGTGTTCAAGAGTTTTTAGACCTCCCTTTCACACCAAAGGTAAGTTCATTCATTCTTCTTTTTTTTAATAATAAAATAATCCATATGCGTGATCTAGCTAAATGATGTAATCTCCAGATAACATCACTCCCAGGTGCCCCCCGGGAAAGATTGCCACATCTGCTGCTGCTGATGCAGCCTGAATTGCACCGAGCCCGGGCTGAGCTTAGATGAGATGAGAACGGCAGGAGAGGGATTGTGCTGGTGGAGGGCTGTGCCTAGATTGTGATAAGTAAATGACTCTTAATTGTGGCGAGCGAGATGCGACTATAATGATGATGATAACAGCGATTTTAGAGCGCAACAGGTGACTGCCTGTAAAGTGCATTAAAACCGAGGTAACGAGGCGCATATATGAGTCGTCTGCCTGACTAAGACATTTAAGATTTTCAATTAGCGAGCAAACAAGGCCCTTGAATTGTAGGAGGTTTTGCCAGATTTAATGTCTATCATGTGCTCGTCGTTAGGCCAACGAGCAACAGGTTTAGTTTAAGCCCCCACAAAAGACGAGCACAGATGCGACGAGCGAAGAGCAATCACTGGAAACTGGGGAACTGAGTACACCACAGCTGCAATTGACATTGTAAGCCTGAGAAAAAGTTGTCCAACCAAACCCAATTATTTTGCCATCAATTTCCCAGAGGTTCTCATTAAATCAAAATCCGGGCATGGCCCTTGGACATCTGTGTCCCAGTGGCTGAAGGAACTTAAACCGGAAGCACATCATATCACTTAACTTGTGCAGAACATTTTCCACTGCTTGGCAAATGTTTGTTCAATTTTCCAAGGCGAAAACATTAATACATTATTGTGTATTCCCAGCAAGTTCAAGTTTTGTTTGCCACATTTGTGTTTGTTGTTCTATTCGCTGAACATCAGTTCTTTTCAGCCAAAATGCCAACTGCCAACTGCCTGTTGCCAAGTCGAGAGGATTCACTTTTGATTTGTTGTTTGTACAAGCTCGTTGGATTGCTGCCGGCCTGCCTGCTGGCCGAGTAGTTTTTAATTGCTCACCCCCGTCCGAGTGACGTCAATTGGTAGCTCCAGAGAGACCGACCGACCGACAAGATCGAAATAAATCAGGGCGGGATCGAGCAGAGGGCAGGGCATCGGGAATATATAGATTGAGTAAAATTACCCAACGTGAGAAGAAATGATTTTTCAATTTGCGCTGATTTTTTCACCCCTGACATTTTGATTTAGTTTTTGTTTAATGCTATTAATTATACAATTCTTTTCGTGCGTCTGTCTGTCTGCCAGTTTTCATCTCGCTTTGTTTGTTTGTTCAGAGAATGAAATGTTCATTGAAATGTTCTCATCACTTGGTGGTAGTGCCTCTCGCAATGTTTTGGCTTTGGCTTTAGCTCTGGTCAATTGCTGTTCGTTTGGGGAACTTCCTACAAAGTCATGGACGCTAATGGCCTGCTCCGAGACCACGACAAAGCTTGGATTCTTTGATTTTTGTCTTTGTTCTCGCTGCCCCCGATTCATCTTCCTTCTTCTCTTTCACTAAGTCTTTTGCTCTGCAGTTAAAAAAATTAAAACCTACATTTGACTTAGTTAAAAAAAAGGTTTTTTTTATAAATAGATTACAATGAAATACAAGATGATAAACGTATAATAGATACGGACTTTAAAAGTCTTTTGAAACAATTTTAAATAGGACTTCTTGGAAATTAATATAAGGATACCCATCATTTTCTTACAACCCCATTTCTTATTGTTTTGAGCTATTTTCCTTTAAAAATAATCCCCTTTTAGTAAACAATTATAATCCTACCTCATGAAAACTTAAACATCTTAGTTCTTTATTAATTTTCTGCAAGTGTGATAAGTTCTTTTGATGCCCTGTCGGCGGCCGTTGTCGGCTTATACTTTCCCGTATACTTATGCCCCTGCTTGTGTCGGTGGAATCAACTGCACTTGGGACCTGGGGACCTGGAACCTCTGGCAGTCTCCACCAGCGCCAAGAACAACGAAATGAGCACGCCACTCGAACGGAGGCGCCGCGATTCGTTTTTTTGCAGGGCAACGCGGCCGCGTACTTTAACTTTGACCCAGTTGACGCCTCAATTGCAACACAACAAAAGCAAAAATATTACCGGGGAGCAAGATGACACACATTTGGTGGGGAGAAGGGAGAAAACAAGTGTCGTACAGGGCCTAAGGGCATGACTTTCAAATAGCATTTAATTGAGTTTGTTTTGAGTTGATTGCTGCTTGACTTTCAGTCATTTGTCCAGCAAGAGTTTCAATCAGCTTTAGGAGAGCACACAATATCTGCACTTCCACTCTAATAACTACATTCTCATAATTATTGAAAAACTAATAATAGAAAAAAGTTCTGGTTGGATAAATCGGAAAATAAGAATTTATATTTCACCAAAAACCTAGTCAAGCGTAAGATAAATACTAAAACACAATAAAGGCAGCTTCAAAAATTTATTTTTATGGATCAAAATAGCCTTTAAAAATTATTTTTTATTATACTTTTATAACTTTTATCTTTCTATTTCAGTAACTATTCACAGCCATGTCACACCGCATCCAATTGGGTTGGCATTCCAAAAATTAGACTCGACCAGCTAAATTCTCACAATTCTATTGTTTGTCGCTCGCTACTAACAAAAAACACAACGCACTCGAACAAATAAACTCGGCTTTTCAACTGCAACAACCACGCCGTCAGGGGCATTGAAAATACATAATTTTTTTGTTGTTTTTATTTTGTTATTTAGTAAACAAAACACGGCACGAAGCGGCTGTCTATAAACGGAGAAACTGCAGTCGAAGCGAAAAGCGAAAATAGATGGCAGCTTCGGAAATAGAAAACGCAATAAGCAAATAAACAAACAATTAGCAGTAAGCTAAAAGAGACAACAACAAAATATAAAGTAAAATGTGGTGTAAAAAGCCAGCAGAGAGGCCGGCAGAGCCCTTTGGGCAAGCGGGTCACAACTTGTCATAATGATTTACGTGCAAAACTGGCGACAACTAACAACGACACCTGAACAGAGGCACACGATGTGGGTTGAGTTTATAGTACTGAAAGCTGTAGTAGAAATTTAAGAAGTTTATAATTAGGGTGTGAACTATGACCATTAAAAAACTTAAAGAGGATAATGTTTATTGTAAAAAATTTGAAATCAATGAATCCACTTAAGAATTTTATTTGAAATATTCAGGAAATAAACTAGTACATTTACCATCTTCTAAGTGAAAATGTATTACAATAAGATTACATTTTTAGAATTTGCAACATATCTGAAACACATATCCCCCTATAATGTGTATTTTATCCCTCTTTTTATTTTTAAACCAAATCAATTGTTGTCTAAAAAACTATTTCCTTTTATTCCTTTAAAAGCCGAAATGAAGTTTCTATTATTCTGAAAGCAGCTGTGTCCACATTAGCGCACCCACAGAGGCACACACAAGTACACCCACTAGCCACACACACCCAACAGTGCCAGGGGAATTCATGTTTTTATTAGAATTGTTATTATAGCCGCCGCGTGCATACAAACACAGGCGCAGGCGACAATGCATGTCTCGTACAAAAATTCTATTGTCAAGTGCAGTCGGGCGAGTGTTGCGGCAGTTGCACCTTCGGCACTGGCAATACCCTTTGCAACCAGAATGGTATTATTACCTATTGTTTTGACTTTTTTCAAGGAAAGAATATATTGCCAAAATGCAGATTTATAAACTGTTGTGAGCACAATCCCTTTTTATATTTCGCATAGGGTATTTCCCTTAGGGTATCCTAGTAACTACTACATTTTTCAAGGGTATAAGCACTTCGGCATGTCGAAGTTGGCTTCCTTTTTTGGTTGTTTGCACTGCACTTGCTCAACTTGTGGCTGGCATGGCTGATGGCCATTGTTGTGGCAACTGCAGCTGGCAAGGCAAACAAGCCGAATACAAATCGAGCCGGCTAATTTGAGCGGAAAATAGAAGACGAAAAAAAAACACAAATGGAAAAAGGAAAATGGAGAATGAAAAATGAAAAATATGCAACACCCACCAGCTGAGAATTGAAATTTTCTCGCGGTTGGCAATAAGAAAATGTGCTTGGGAAATAACCTTAAAAGGTGCGCCAGTGCACACACTAACACACACCTGTGCCCGGTGGACCAATAAAATATGCACCAGGCGTTGCTGCAATCGAATGTGAAAGGCTTTCCTTCCCCTAGGAGAGCCGCGCGCTCAAATAGAAAGCCTGCTGCACTTGAACATAGAGATCTTTTAATATTTCGCTGATCGACTTATCGCTC
>VNJV01014008.1:0-21096 GCA_008042635.1 Drosophila nikananu | reverse complement strand
GGAAAATGGTCATCCATGGGAGGATGAGAAGCGCCAACTTCGGAGAATGAACAGAGCTCTCAAAATGGGCGTGGCCAAAGGTCAGCTGGTGATGGTAAAGCGATCCTTCAAGCTCACCGATGCCGCCAAGAGGGCCAGCACGTCCGTGGAGAAAATGAAGGCGAAAAAAGCCAAGCAGCTGGCCAAGGAAAAGGAAAAAGAAAAGCTTAAGATGGCCAAGACAGAGGAGAAAGCCAAAAAAGAGGCTACTAAGAAGAAAGAAAAGGCAGAGAAAAAAGCAGCAACTAAAAAGGAGAAGCCAGTCAAGCCCTCTGAGAGGAAAACCAAACAGGTAAAGATAGATTTTAACCATATTTCTAGCGATTTCCTTTAAACACAATTAACCTTCTCTCTATACAGGCCACCAAAAAGAAGAAGGCCGAGGACGGGTCCAAAGATGTTCTGCCAAAGGCTAAGACCGCCGCCTCTGCCGCCGCCAAAGCTCTGCTGAATACACCAACTGATGCGGAAGAGCCAACTAAAAAGGTGGCCAAGACCAAGGCCACGGCCAACTCTTCCCAGACGGGAAAGACCAAGAAGCCGCGTAAATCCATTGGTACCCTGGCTCCCACCAAGGCCACTATGCCAAATGTAAAGGCGGTCAAGAAACTGGTGGCCGCCAAGGCTATGTCCATTGATGATGCAGATGTTGGCGAATTATCCGAGGTCCAGGCCACATCCACGCCCCAAGCCCCAGTGAAGGGAAAGCGCAAGCGCAAATTGTGATTGATTTACTTGGAAATTGATTTTGTTTATTTCCTAACTATAAGTTCATTGTTTTGGGTTTCTGTATAAATCTTAAATGTATAAGTTTTCATAAAGAACAAAGTGTTTTATTTCTGATTTTACTCGTTAGAAGATCTTATTTTGATTTAAAGTTAGGTGCGAGTTATGCTAATGATTATATACCTAAAATATTTATTTATTTATTTAATATCTATATCGATACATTCTCTTCTGTGTTCTGGTACTCCACATCTCAGCCTCCCGTCCAGACTCTCCTGTATCCAGTTTCGCATTTTCCGCGATTTTTCCGGGAGCTCATTCCTGCGTAGGCGGTTGACGTACCGCTGAATAGCCAGCAGTTCTCAGTTCTTATTTAGCATTCAGCATTCGGAATCTCTTCTCGTCATATGCTGACACTCGAGTCGGAGCACTTTTAAGGCGAAATTAGCCTACGAAACAAACATTTGCGGAGCAGGGCTCTGGGAAACTGGGAATCAAGCGCAAGTACCCGAGCAATTCGCTTTTCGCGTTTTAATTGCCGTCGTTTATGTTGCCTTTTCTCAGCTTTTTCTGGGCTCTGGTGTCGCCAGGGGAGTTTCGTGGAAAATGGTTGAGGATTTACAGACAGATAAGTGGTGTTGAGGGGAAATAAAAATAAAAATCAAAAGATTTCATAACATATTTGATCATATTTTTTAAGAATTCGTAAAGTATGACAGACATAAAGTATACATTCAGTAATAATTTCTTTGTTTTCTGTTTATATTAACTTCTAATAAATAATATTTTCCTTTTTTATAAACTTTCTTTTAGCTCTGTGTAGGGATTTCAAGTCAAAAACAAAAAAGGAAGCTAACTTCGGCACGCCGAAGTTTGTATACCTTTTCAGCTTTCAATTGGATCATTGGCAGCTATATGATATAGAAGTCCAATCTTGATCAAATTATAACCGAAATTGTAGAATAATGAAAATATGTTGAAAAATTAGAAATCGAGTTTTAAATGCAGAAAAGTTCTCCATTAAAAACTAAGAGTTGAGTTTAAGCCAAGTTACGAAAAAAAATCGATTTTAGGAGTTCGTGAATTTTGAGCAAAAAATGTACAATTTTTTTAACAATTAAAGGGTTACATCTTCAAAATTGTCAAAAATTGACAAAAAATTAGAAATCGAGTTTTAAGTGCAGAAAAGTTCTACATTAAAAACTAAGAAGAAAAAACCAAACCAGACTTAAATCCGTTGAGTTTAAGCCAAGTTACGACGAACCTGCGCTTTTTGAGCCAAAAATGTACCCATTTTTTTCAAAAACAATTAAGGGGTTATATCGTCAAAATTGGACAAAAATTAAAAATCAAGTTTTAAATGCAGAAAAGTTCTCCATTAAAAACTAAGAAGAAAAAACCAAACCAGACTGAAATCCGTTGAGTTTAAGCCTAGTTACGACGAAAAAACCATTAAGGAGTTCTCGATTTTTTTTTCTTAATATAAGGGGTTACCATCATCAAACTTGTAAAAAATTAATTTCAGTAGAAACGGACGGACAGACATACGGACAGACGGACATGGCTAGATCCACTCGGCTGTTGATGCTGACAAAGAATATATGTACTTTATAGGATCGGAAATGTCTCCTTCACTGCATTGCAAACTTCTGACTAAAATTATAATACCCTGCAATTGTATAAGAAATCAACAACAAATGCACATGTGAGTACATATTTTATTTAATAATTAAGTCACAAATATGGCTTCAGTTATCATTGACTTTATTAATTCCCCTGAATTTTGGCCTTGTTTGGAAGTGTCAGCAATTATGTTAAAATCCGAATTAAAGGGAAGAGCTGAAGGCGCTTTGAGCTGATATGTCACTTGTAATTATTTATCCGCCAGCTGTAATTGCAATATGTTAAATATTTCACAAAGTATTCGCAACGTACATACATACATAGAATTGTAAATCAGTTCATGGCAAAAGTTGCCGCTGCTATTTATGATAATTGTTTTTTGGTTCATTAATTTATTGTGGGCACTGTTTGGCATGCGATCAACACAGAACTTCGCTGTGGTGCAGGGCGGGAGGTTGGGTGGTGGATACCAATGCAGATAATTAATTACAGACTGCGTTTAAATACAATTTCTGCTTTATTATTTGCTCATTTTAATGTGTGCGTACACAGGGGAAAACTGCTTAAAATAAAATTAATGCTAATAATAAAAATGCTTACACTTTTTTATATCAAAAGAATATTGCTTGAATTTTTTGTACATATTTTTTTAGAGTTTTAGATGAAATTGTTTTAATTGCAGGTTGGCTTAAAATTTAAAGCCTCGTTTAGTAGTAATACGTATTACTATATACAAATAATGCTAACAAAATCATTACGTTTTCATTTTAAGCTTACTTTACGAATAGTAAAGTTAATTATAAATATTTGGAAAAGCTACAGCAGAAGTTAAAGTTTCCATAATTATTAAAGCTTTAGCTCTTTAAAATATATAAAAGTATATATTTATTTTATGACTTTACATTTAAGTTAGGCTTACTTAAGAATACATAGCCAAATAACTTATATATATTTGGGGAAGCGACAGAAATCAATAGGATTTAAAAACATTTCCAATAAATTTGGTACCTAAAACTGATTGCATTTTTGGGGTGATCCTAGTGATTTGTGAAGCTCCCCTTTCGTTTATTTTGATAAATTTAAAAAAATAAATTGTTATATTCTTTAAAAAAAAAATTATTTTAAACGGAAATGTTCTACCGATGAAATATTTTATAAGTTTTTATTTTAAGATAAATTATTAAGCTTATTTAAATGTATAACCTAATTAATACCTAATATAAGGTAAATCCCTCTTGCTAGTTTTTATTTCTCTTCTATAATAAAGTTCCTTCCTGTTTGTAAACTTTTCTCTCTCTGCAGCCAGTTCATGATCTGGGCTATAGTCCCGCATAATTGTCACGCCGCATTTGTGAAATAATTCTTAAATAATTTCATCAATTACGTCGCCCAGCTGCACAGTGTCGACTTCCTTTGCTGTTTCACTTTTTTGTATTTCCCTCTTCATCTTTTTTTCTTAATATTATTTTCCCTTCCTTCTGCTCTTGCCATTTCAATTATGTTGATATTTATTTTCATATTTAATTTAACACAGAAGCCCAGAGGAGAAGTGGGTGGCGAATGATAGAAAGGAACGTGTCGCGACGGCAGAGAAGCATTTGGAAAATCCATTTTACAGTAAAAACCGCATGCATTATTTAATTTTTAAGTGAAATCAATTACAAGCTCGTTGAATATAGCCCGCGAGGAGGGATTGCGGCAGGGGGGCGTGTCTGGTTTTGGCCTGGCCTGGTCTGGGCTGGGCTTTTGATGTTAAATGCCAGCCGCCGTGCGCCGTCGGCGGTGGTGCCATCGATGGCTGTGCGTTCTTTTGCTGCAAATTGCAATTGCAGTTGCAGTGGCAGTGGCTGTGGCAGTTGCAATTGCAATTGCCGGTGCAATTGCGTGTGTGCTTGTGTGTGGGGCGACGCGACGGAAGTGCGCATAAATGCAATTGCATTGGCGAATAAATAAATAAAAATATTTTGTGCCATTAAATTTCAATTAATAACAAGGCAAGCACAAACACTCGCACAGGCACAAGTGCCGTGCGGCGTCGCGACTCTTTTTTTTATTTTCTGGCCTGCAATATTAATACATTTTGGCAGCGGTGCGTGCACGGCGCGCTGATTGCCGCAAGCCCATGAAATTAAGTCACAAATTAATTAATTAATGCAATCAATACGTTGGACATTTGCATTGCCAGGCAAAGGCTGGCAGGCAGGCACGGAGGCACGGCAATCGATGTCACTGCATGTGGGCACAACATTGCAATATGCAATTTGCAATTACAATTATGCCTTTGCCTGACTGTTGCTGCCAGCAGTAGTTTCTTGCACTCTAAATATAGTCGCAACTGGGCCATTAAGGTCGCCAGCCGGTACACGGAGCAAATAGGGGGAGACACCTTATTAAAATCTCATATATTTAAAGCTCTTTAAGTTTATGAATTTAAAGGATTATTGGTTGACTTCGTACTTTTCTGTGAGTTAAAAAGGTGTTTTTTCATTTTGAAGAAAAGGATGATTGTCACAAAAAGCGTTTACAATCATTGGGAATTGCGCTAAAAAGTATGCTATGATATAAATTGTACAATGAAATGACAGAAATTTCCTTTGCATACTTTTGGGCACCTTTTAAAATGATTTAAAATTCTTAAAAATGTATTAAGTTATATCAGAAAAATGAATGATTTACTCAATACACAATTTAATAATTATAAACTCAAAAAGACTTTTACCTACTTTCTTTTTATGTAATAAAATTATTTTAATTCCTATTAATTATTAAGGAATTTTTGGTATAGTATTGAAAGTTTTAAGGAATGTCAGTTTTAATAACATGTTATGTACCTTTCACTAGGCAAAGAAATAATATTCAAAGCTCTTTTCTTGTGTGCACTTCCCTGGTAACTATTTTTCCAAGTGCTCAAAATTGCCCTCGCCTATGGTCTGGAGCTGGAGCTGGAGTCTCTCTCTCTCTCTCCTCTCCAAGCACATGATCCAGCAAACGCCCCAACAGGAGCCCGGCACGCCATGGGTGAACATAATTTTTTAATGGACTTTTAATGTCTGTCGCATGAGCGCGCGGTGCAAAAGGGAGTGTGATTGCAAGTGCGCCTCCTCTTACGTCGCTTTTTTCGGGGTCAGTTTTTCCAGATTCAGTTTTTATTTTTTTCCAGAGTATTTTTTTTCGGGCCGACTGCCTGGGCACAATTAGCGACCGTTTGTCCCGCGACATGTGTAAAAGGCTACACGAGTGGGGAGAGGCTTTGGAGGTGGGCTCTCCCGGTGTGGCGATTTCCCTCCCGTGTGCCGTCAATTTATTAGTCGACGTCGACGCCTCGCCCGGTCGCTTGGGCGGCAGTCAATTAGAGAGCAAACAAGGCTCCAATAAGCTGGTAGTATTACTGACGACGGCTACAAATGTGATAGCCGTGGCTAATGGGCCCGAACGGAACTGGTTGCTCCAAATGCTAATCGAAAACGAGCTTAGTGGCGGCTCAGGTGCAACATAATAAAATTATTAATTATTTTAATGTGAGTGTATGGGGTGTGAGTGCAAGGAAATTTTTGCTTAATTGAAAAACGCTTGGTCTAGAAATTGCAGTGCATTTTTATGGGAAATTTTGAGAAAATATTGTTCATAAATTTTATTAAAATTGTCATGCTAAAAATTTTAAGAATAAAGAAATAAGGAGGTTGTATTATGATTAATTTTATTTTCTTAATATTTGAATTGATTCCTTTTTTTATTTTTTTAATATAAACATTTAACTATTAAAAACATTTTTTATATTTTAAATCTTTTATTTAAAAAAAAATATTTTGAAAATATTTAAAACAAATTTGTTGCATTATTATTTTAAACTTAGTTATTAATATTTTTTGGGATAACTGAGTGATTTTATTTTCCTAATATCTTTTGATTTTATAACAATATTCCAAATTTAAATTTAAAATCGGAAAAGAGCATATATGCGCCACCTATGCAGGCAGTTTTGCCTTTCAGACGCCATCTATACAGGCATTTTTGAGGCGCCATCTATGTGTGGCTACTGTAACTATACCTAGATTTTGTAAAAATTAACGCTTAAATTTTCCGGAGGTAGAGAAAAGAATAAAAGGAAGCGAAAAAGACATGAAAATCATGTCAAATTCAAAAATATATACTAATATGTAAAAATTTTAAAATTATATAGCATTTAGGTGAAAAAAATTCGTTAAAAATACAAAATTAATAAGAATGCTCAGGCCAGGTCACTCAGCTTCCTCCCAGACTCAATAAATACCCTTTTGATGAACAGTAGCTTATCGACAAAGTTGTTTTTAAAAAAAAAACAAAGCCTATTTATATTCCATATTCCCCAAGATAAATAATAAATAAAAACACCAACGTTTTTGTTTTATATTTTATCGCTTTTCGCATAATATGTACTTTTATTGCGTTTTGCTTGATGCTTCGAATTATCCGAGTTACAGCTCTGCTCTAAATACCCCTTGACATTGGTTAGTTTCAGTGTTTTCTTTCCGATCCAACTCGTACACTCGATTATAGATTTATGCGGTAGCGTATGTATATAGACACATATAAAACTATAGTATATATTAGAGTATATATGTATATATTGTATTGATCGGGGATCTTAGGGCACGTCCATAAACTAATGATAGTGGTAATAATAACTCCGATACATATAGATACAATCAATATTTCCAGCCAAATCGATCAAGTTACTCCTCGAAAAACGTTATTTATTCAGTGGCAAAGACCTTGTTTTGCCCACTGCTGTTTGCTGTTCTTGTTGTTGAGTGTATTTGGGGTTAGTACTTTAACTTAGATTTATAGAATTTGACTAGTTGAATTTGCTTTACACATTTTTAAGGTTTGCCTTTGCTGTTTTCTGTTTTCCCGATAGATATATTGATACTTGTTAACATATTGCCGAGAGACTACAAACTAATTAACATTAAAGACATTTGGAGTGTCGTAGACTTTCGCGGGGTAAGTCCTCTCTAAAGATACATAGATACATAGATACTTTGTGATATTTACGTCTCTGTGTCTGTGTGTGTGTGTGTTGGTTGAGTATTTTGGATATTAGATTTCACTTGTCCGTACATAAATTATTTCCACATATAAATATAATACAGTAAACTATAGGTAAAATCTAAATCGAAGAAACTAAAAACTAGGAAACCTACTAAGTTTGTATTTACAAGATTATATTCTCTCTCTTTGTGGTGCGGCTTCACCTCTGTTTTTTCTTTTTTTGTTTTTTGAAGGCAGGATGTGAAACTCAAGCTCTTGGTTTGTGGTCCTTGGGTTGTTGTATAACTTTTGGTAATCGTTGGGTTAAGCTCCTCCTTCTTGTACGTATAAATGCGTCAGGTTTGCGACAAACAACGATCTTTTGTAAAATATCTAGCATTTAGCTCTTAGACCTTGCTTTCGGGTCCATCGGCGACGTGTTTGAAGGCCAAGCGGATGCGGGACAGGTAATGCGAGCAGATGTGTCCATAGTTCTTGTTGTACCACTCCGGTGTTTTTCCCCTGAAAATTTAAAGATAATTTGATTATTGAAATGGGTAAATATAAGAAATTAATCTAAACTTCCTTGAGATTTGAAAACATTGCAAAAAATTTTCATAAGCAGGGTATGTTAATTTCTTTGCATATTTTGTTAAATGATTTTTAAAGATTTTAGGTTAATAATTATTTTGAAAACTTTACAGTTTACAATTTACTTTAAACTTTATTAAGAAGCACACTTGTATATAATTGATTGCAATTTACGTATACTTTAAAAAATATTAAAAAGATTTAAAACTGCTACAGATTTTTAGCCACCTATGAATTTAGTTTTTTGTAAAGCACCCAAAAGTATGCTGTGTTTATTCTTTTACACCAATTTGTTGGTGATTGCAAGCCCCTGGAGATTAAAAATCACTTCAGCAGCTTCTCAAAAGTATGCTCTTAAAATGGTTTCAAGAAATCTCAAGATATTCCCATATTTTTTATTCGCTAAAACTCACTTGACATCCACTCTGGCCAGGTGCATGACCCTTGACCTGCCGCTGCCACAGGGCTCGATTAGGTAACGGGAGGCTAGAACCACGCCCCTTACAGCTCCAAAAAGTGGCTTGGCCTTGGCATGATCAATCGAGGTCTCCACTATCACGCAGGCGCCGCGCGGCAAGTCCGTTTGCCAGGAACTGCAAAATAGAACAATCAAAATATATTTAAATATTAACATTCATATTTTAAATATTTAAAAATTAAATAGGGTTTACTCACCGTAACACGCAAAAGTCCGTGGTCAGCTGACCATCCAGCGCATACTGATAGATCTCGGTGCGATCGTCCAGCTTCTTTACCGTCTGACACTGCAGCAGATTGGCATCCCAGGAGGCTCGCTGCTTGATGATGTACTCGAGGACCTCCCTGGGTGGTCCCTCGATTTCCGTGGAACAGCGCCAGAGCCGCAGGGGATGGCCATCGCCCACCTTCTTGTAGGCAATGTCCACATTGCTGTCGTTCAGCGAATTAATGCTAAACCAGCCGCGGGTTCTGGTAGAGAGATTAAAGAATTTATGTAAATAAATATAAAGCTTGAACTTAATAAGTTGCTTATTTATACTTACTTCTCGCGACCCTCCTTGATGGTGGCACTGGTGCACTCGTACAGATATCCCCGCCAGTTGTGAAACTGCATGCCCTCTCCCAAAGCCTCCAGCGGCACCGGCTTCGACTCCTCCATGTAACTGAAGTTGCACTTGCTCAGCTTCTCCTTGGCGGCGGTATAGATGGGCTTGTAGTGTTCGATCATAAAGGAGAGGCATTCATGAGAGGCCTTCGCCTCCGCCAGCTCCTTCATGTCCGGCATGCCAGAACCCTTGCCCTTCCGCCGCGGCGAGGCGGAAACGGAAGCAGAACCCGTTGAAATGGATGAATGGAAAATGGATTGGGCCAGGCAAACGCCCAGATTATTGCTGGTCATTTGATTCTGTTGCGAGTTGGCCGCCACAATGGTGAGGAATTCGAGGAGGACATACAGGATTTCACGGTTCTCATCGGGCAAAAGGAGCACCGCACACTGGACTGCATCCAAGCGGACTTCAGCAGGGAGATCTACAAGCAAATTTTATTAAACTCTAAGAAATTATTTGGAGAGTAGATCAAACTCACGTTGAAAGATGGCCACAAAGGTCTCGGACATCTTGGTGGTCAGCAGGGACTCGGGCAGCTCGCGGAAATACTGCTTCAGCATGTCAGCCACATCGTAGGCCTGCTGTAGATCGAAGACATCCATGCACTCGGCGGTGGTGTCGCTCACCTCGATCTGTTCCCGCAGCTTGATAATCCGCGACTTGCCACCACTCTTACGGAAAATTCCCACCTGATCCAAGGCATTCAGCTGCAGCCAGCGCAGAGCAGCCCGCACGGCCAGGGGTAGAGTCTGGCCACTTCGCTGAAGGATCAGCAGTAGCGGCACTCCAAACACCTTCTTGTCCTTGTAGTCCGGCATCTTGATCTTCTTGATGAACTTGGGCAGTTCCCAGTTCCAGCCCGATCGATGGCTGGGACAGTATCGCTCCATGTGCCCCGTCAAGGTGACCAGGGCCAGCTTGCGTATGATCTGCAGCTGACCCGCAGACATGGCGGCGAAGGGAATGCCACTGGGATCCTCCTGCAGCGGCTCGATTTTCTTGGAGAAACACTTGCGGAATATCATATTCGGACGCTCCTCCATCTGGAAGCTGTGCCAACGCACCACGGGCTGTCGCTTGGAGGAACTGCCACTATTTCCAGCAGCACTTTCCTCCTCGTTCTTGGTCTCCTTGCGGGAGGTGCTGCGCGAACGGAACGATGAGGAGCGGAAACCGTCACGCTTCTTGGGATCCTTGCCCAGATTCAGCGATCCGCCGCGTGTCAGCTTCTTGATCTTGACCTCGGTGGTATTCGAATTGGCATCCTTGATGAGCAACTTGCGTCCCTGATGGCACTCCGAGTCGGAATGGGCGCCAATGTCATCGACCTTGCCCGACCGTTGCAGGAAACGGCGGGCCTTGGAGGGTTTTCGCAGCGAGAGCTTGCCCCCCGCGGAGGACTCCTGGCTGTCGCTGTAGTAGGACGAGGAATCATCCGACTTCCCCTCCTTCAGCTGGGACATGGGATTGGAGAAGAAGTGCAGGGGACTCGTACGCATCGATCGCGGCGTGGTGGGCGTTCGCTTGGGGCTGGCGCGATTCGGACTCAGGAAGTTGTCGCTGTGACTGGGCACCTTCAGCTCGTTGCCAAAGAACGGCGCCTTGGGGAATGTGTGCATCGGACTCAAAGCCGAGGGTGAGGGCGGGGTGGAGTACACGCCATCGGGCATCTTGCGGAGGCTACTCCGCTGACCCAACTGGGAAAGATCGAGAACCTGCGGGCCGCTAATTACCACATTCTCACGATTCTGGCGCTTGCGGCGACGCGACTTGATGGACTCGACGCGACGTAGGAAGGCCTTGGCCCCATCCTTGAACCGCTCGCTACCCGTTCGCCTCAAGCGACCGCCATCGGAGCCATCGCCCAGCGAGGAGCCATCGGTGGCTGCGCCACCACCACCACTGCTGGTTTTACTGCAGCCTGGAATCATCAGCGTTATGCCAGAGCCCTCATCCTCAAAACGATCTGGACTCGACTCCTTCGAGGAGCTTTCGGTTTTCTCCACATTCAGGCTGAGGTGGCCTGGCGGCGGCAGTTCCAGGCCCATCTCTCCGATCCTTGACCAGCGGCGAATGTGCGGTTGGAATGTCCAGTTCTCGCTCAAGGCGAAGTTCTCATCATCCGATTCCTCCTTTTGCTAATGGGGAAAATATTTAAATGTTGAAGTAGAACGCATTACAATTTGAAATAGGCTTTAAATTACAATAAATTACAGTATCAAATCTTTAATAATTTCCGATGTTTTATGCACTTATTTGTCTTTAATCAAAGTAAAAATCAATAGTCTACTCTGAAGTTAGCTTAACTCAGTTCCCTTGTCAACTCTGAAGGCATTTAAACTTAAGGAAACGTCTTCCGCATATCCTCTTAAATATCTTTAAAAATCTTATAATAAATTGATTAACTTACCTGTGGTGTCTGCGGCTTGTGCGACTGATCCAGCCTCATGGTGGCACACCGATTAAGGACACAGAGCCGCCGATACAGGGACTGCAGCTGATCGTTCTCCAGATTCGTGTGATCCTTGGCTACATTATTCAAATCAATGGGGAACTGATGATCTGCAATGGCAAATAGGACAGCGAAGAAAGGACGACTATTAGGTTGGTTTTAAAAGCTTTGAAAATTTTTGCGACCGCACGCCTCGACGACGCGTGAAATTCTAATTGAGAAAACCAGAAAAGTCGAACGCCCATGGCGCCAGCGATCATTAAACGGGTACGAGTACGAGTGCACGGCTGCGAGTCGGGTTGCTGCTTCGTATATATGTATGTATATGGACGATATAGGAGTCTTAGCTACATTTTCACAGCGTTTTTCCACATATTTGCGTGGCCAATTCGCACGTAGGAAATCAAGTTCCAAGGCGACCGCCGCCACGACCACATCAAGCACAGACAAAAATCATTACAAGTGAGTCCACAAAAGCAAAGAATAAATGAAAATTCAATAAACAAATAAACAATTATTAAAATTTCTAAAAATTCTGCATAAAAAAACTTTAAATTCCATCCAAAACATCTCCTGAAATAAGTTTAATTTCAAGTTATTAAATACACAATTAAAGCACTTTTCTTTAAGTGCAGCCAGACGTTTACACATGTCGCGACGCGTCACACAGATTATAGAAAAAAAAATCCCTGATACCGCAGATACAGATACATGGACAGCTGCAGCTGCAGATAGAGATACACCTCGGCATCCGTAGGATGCACTGCCTGGACCTCGACTGCGTTGGGGATGGGCTGCCTGGAAAAGCTGTTGCCGCTATTGTTTGTACAAATATTGTTAGCCTTACAACAATATTTTGTTCTTCTTGAAAAGCCATTCATGGTTTGTTGAACTTTTCAGCTGAAAGTAACGCCCCAGCTTGTTCTTTCTCTCCTTCGGAGGAGAAGCTTTTTATAGTTTTGTTTACGCCCCTCGGGAAGGCTTTTCCTTTTGGCGCTCTTGGCCCTGCTGTTGGGTATTTATAATACCATTTCGGATGCTCCTCTTTAAACAATCAAGTGTGCGTGTGTGTTTAGCTTCTAATTGAATGCACTTTGATGCCGCTGGCTGAGGTGTAAACAAAGTTTGGGAATTGTGCCACCAGGGAGTTTACCTTTATCACCCCCCACAAAAAATAGACTCCACTGACGTCAGAAAGAAAATGGATATTACTGGGAACTCGTTGTACATTTTCGTGTCTTTCTTTAAATATTTTTCTTATTTTTTTGCCTGTGGCTTCTCACAGTTTACAAGAGTGCAAGAGAGGAGGTCTTTATTGGTCCAATTATATGATTAATCTTCTTTCTCAGCCAATGACGCAGATTGTAGAGAAATTCGAATGTAATTAGGCACAATTTATGGCTGTTTTGTGGAAAATATAGAAGCAATTAGCCTGGAATCTAAATTAGGAAGCGGATTTCCACCGAATATAGATTTTTATTGGGATCACCAAGAAATTACACCATATAAAGATCACGAAATATTTATTGTTTCAGATTCATGCTGAAATTTTGGTAGTGTTTTCAAAAGAGGAACTTAGGAGGGGACTTTCATTGTGGCGGGAACATATATTTTTGGTTTTTAAATCCTAACTAAAAACCTTATTAGGAACCAAATACTATTTAGTACATAATTTGTGTTTAATTACAAATTATATCTTGATTTAAAAAAATCACTTAATATTTTATAAATTCACTTTCTTAGTAAATTATTTCGACTCCCAGAGAAACCAGTTCTTTTTGACGGGCAAAAAAACATCGATTGGCCTGGCTTGACTGCATTAAACAAGCCTCATGAGCTCTTATTGCCCTCTTAAGCACTCCCATATGATCCTGTCTTGGCGCAGGTCACACCCTCGAATTAAGTCTGCCACTTTCGGTGAATAATGTGCACAAGAAATGCACACAAAAGGCAAACAAAGAAAGGGGCAACTCCTTCTCCTCATTGTGGGTTTTTTTTTGCCATTTTTTTCCCCCACTTTTTTGTCCTGGGCTCTGAGCAAATTAACAGTCGCTTACAGCCGGAACACCTCCTTTCAGCGGCATCGGCGAAGAAGTCTGGCCGAAAATGACAGAGCTACGGGGAACACACCTACGGCATTTTAATTTACAGAACTTTTGCAGAGCAATCCTCGAAAAGAATGCGCCCAGCAAATGCTCAGGAAATTTGTGCAGAAAAATCTGCGCATGCGCCGCTGCCTTGTTTACACGAAACTCATTAAAATACGCATTTATCATGTTGTCCCCGGTCATGGGGAAGATGGTCATGCAGATGGGGTTTGGGATTGCGATGAAATTAAAGTTTGCGCTTGGGTTGGGCTCCAGTTTAAATGGCCGCACAAATTATTTGAGTTGAGTTTCTATCACTCTGGAAAAATAGAGACAGCTAAAGTTGTTTTTTTAAGGAAAAGGGTAACACTTTTAGTGTTATGAAAATAGAGTGGCAACGCCAGCAAAAATGGTTAAACAAATCGAACCACAAATTGATAATTGGGGAAATAAAAGCCAAAACAGTCAATATAAACGAAAAATTCGATGACGTTTTGACTGACGGAATGGGAATATACATATATGTATGAATTTTTTTAAAATATTTTCTTCGTTACATCCGTTACCAACAGTTGACTGCAAAAAGTGTGACCTAATTTTATACGTCTGGTCCTGTCCCATGCCGTTCCGTCCCGTCTCGTCCTGTCCCGTCCTGTCCTTTCCAATCCTGTAATGGCATTCACGTAAGTCTCTACTTACGGATCATCTCCATTTAAGAGTTCTTGTGGTTATTGTTTTTATTTATGGTTTTAATTTCCCTTTAATTTAGTTGTTACTAATTTACTTTGGTCTTTTAATATTATATTGACAGCTTAGTTTACATAATCGAATGCGAAAAAAGAAATGCTTGCGAGATGCTAGGCTTCCAATTCAAGTTGCACATCCTAGTCATTCACATTTATTCTTTAGCCGGTCATAATTAAAAAAAAAAACATTTTTTTTCGGATCAGCAAGCTTACGAATGTTCTTTTCGGGATTGTTTGTTTCAAAATATCTGCGTGGAGCTCATCAATCTGCGCGGCCTTCGGGCGTTAAATGCGTTGCGACAAATGCTCTGGAGAAGGGTCGCCTTCGCTTGCGATTAAGGAAATCAAATAAATATGCAGCTTGTGTGGAGTTCATCGAACTTGTGCTAACATTTCGGAGACCCGTCTTCAAAGGCCAAAGCCCTTTCTTGAAAAGTAAGCAAAGAATAAAAAAAATAAATAAAATACACAGCGAAACCATTTTAATTTTCGGTTCTGTGCCAAGTTATTTTTTTTTATACGAAGGTGGTCCTCATAAATTCTTTTGGCCTGCGTGTCCTTAGCCTTTTATTATATTTTATCCAAGATTTTTGCTGCTTCTCCTTTGTATTTTTTCGCGTGCCTTGCTTTGGGTTAAATTCTCGAGATTGCCATGATCTGGTCGATCTGCCGGTAGGCGTTCGCTTTCGTTTTTCTTTGGTTTTTATACCCTTCCATTAATATTTGTGCCGCTGTAGTAGTGCTTCGCAGACTTATATATTTCAATTAATACGTTTCAGGCCTAACAAATGCCCGAATTTGTACTAGAGATCAGTGAATAACATTGTTTGTCAAACTATGGCGCGTCTTTTTGTTTTCAGTTTCTTTGGCCAAGCCATTTATTTTATTACTTTTTTTTTACTATTTTAATACTTTTTTTGGTATGTCCTTTAAAAGCTTTCTGTGCCTGGATCGGAAAACTATGTCATATAGCTGCCATAGGTGGCAATCCTTAAATATACACAAAAATTTGAATACTTACAAACTGCAAGGGTATACAAACTTTGGCAGTTTCCTGTTTATTTTCACCTTTTTTTCGGTTGAAAGGACTTGAAATGGATCGGATTGGATTGGATCCATTCCGCCTAATTGTTGTCGCGGCTTTTTTGTGGCATGTTTGGGATATCAAATTCACTTGGGGCTTTGTCTTGCCTGGTGTTGAAATCTTTAGACGTCGTGAGGCGGCACTTAAAGTGTTTGTTCTCGAATTGTTGCCACGTCATAAATGTTTTGTTTTGTTTTTTTTTTTATACGCTCGGCAAAAGTGAAAGTTCGTGTAATACAATTAATAAACCGCCACTTGGAGAGCGTTAAGCATACAAGACTAAATGGCGGGCATGTTGGTCAAGTGCCTGGGTCGTCGCTGACGCTGCTGCTGCGTCACTGACGATGACGAGACCATCAATTACCGACCACCAGCCACTAGCCACCATCCACTAGCCACCTTCCACCACGCCCCCAGGACAAAAGCTTGCGCTGGCACGACACACACTTAGAGATATAGGGGGTTCTTTTCTGTTTAAAAACCATAATATTTAACCAGCTTCCTAGAGACAACTCTACACAAGATTTGACTATATTCATTTGTAATTTGCTTCGAAAATTTCTACTAATTTCTATTTGCTACAAAATTCCCATATTTTAAACAATGTCTTATGATTCCCAACTAAATCCCAATTTATTTGGGATCAACAATCTATAAATTTCGGTCTTTAAAATGTCACTCTTGTAAAGTAAATCATTCTATTAGGCTGCTACTTGGTAAAAATATGTTATACTTAAAAAATTCCCAATAAGGAAAATACTATTTCATTTCTTAACCACATTACAAATGACTAGAGTATCCTTTAACTCTGAACAATAGCGCTATTTCAGCTTATAAAATGAATCATTTATAGTTTTTAACTTTCTTATTCTCAAGTGCGCTTTCTGATGCAAGTAAAGAGCTTAAAAATAGAGGTGGAGAACAATCGATAGTCGGTGCCATCGATATTTGACGATATACATTTTTAACCATCGATTGTCGTCGATAGTAAATCGATTGTTCTCCCCACCTCTACTTTAAAATCTATCCCATAAATGAAGTAATATTGAATTAAAAGGAAAACCTTTCTATTTCGATAAGTAACTGTTGAACTTTTCCAATATTATTGGTTTTCTTTTGACACTTTTTTTTGGCGCAGACAACTGGCAACAGACGGAAGTGCGTGTCCTGGCATTGGTCTTTGCCACTTTGGCATGAGGAATACATATATGTGTGTATTGAAGAGGATGTGGTTCGCACTTACCTTCGTACATCTGCGCATATTGCGGGAAGCCGGCAGCTCTTAGCCATTTGCAAGCCTCCACGGCTTCGATTTCTGCAAAGAGAGGGAGAAAATTTGGGGGGTGAAAATGCGTTTCAATATTGCGTACACGCAGGGTAGGCGGAGAATTAAATTAATTGTAATTAAATTGACGAGGTACGCGAGTCCTTTCAGCCGGATCAAATTCAATCCGTGAGGCCCGAATCGGTTGCGGTTCAAAATGCAAGAGTCGCGTCAGAGTCTGGCCATTGTTCGGGTTTTTGGTGTTTTCACGGCCACTTGATGGATTATGTTGTAAACCAAATGAAGCTGCGGTCAGTCGACGACAGGCTCTTAAATTGTTTTTCTCCTTTACCCTTGAGGAGTGGCAGTGACATGAAAGTAAAAGTTTTCGCAGAATCTTTTGCGCAACTCTTGAAAGTGAAGTGATTGAAGCGATCTGTGTGTGTGTGTGGAATGTGAAGTGTCAGAGCGAAAACAATGGGACCTTAAATCTTGTCCCTGTCATTTTTGAAGATTTTTATTCAAGTTCAATTAAAGGGTTTTCTTTTTCTTTAATTTCAAGCTGTTTAATTTTTATATTTAAGGAAATGAAGCCAGACGAAGTTGTGTTTAAACAAAGTGATTTATGTTCTTAATACAGCTTTGAAAAAGAGAAATAAGAGCATCAACCGCATTAAATTGCTTATTTATGTTTGGCTAATTCCAGTTAGACACAAAGCCTGATGACAAAGAAAGCACTGAACCGCAAATAATAAATGTAAGTCATATCTTTTTACGAGTCTAAATCCCCAAATGAATTTCAATCGAATGCCAACCAATTTGTGGATGACAAAATAAGAAAATAAAAAGGAAACATAGGCACTTGGCCTCAGTAGCTATTTTAAATGCTAATCTGTTGTTGAGGTTCAGGATCTGGCGACGGAGCTATTGATTTTTAATCAGCCTGAGCGACAACATGAAACAGTTTCCGGCTGCTTACTGCCAACGGGGATGGAACTGCCAATGCTGCCATAGGGAATGATGGGGGAGACCAATGTCAAAAAGGGGGAACCCCGGGCTGAGTGAATTATTATTGAGTTTGCAAGCGATTAACTTGCACGAGGATACTGCCAGCGATGCCAGCAACTCAAGCGAAGCGGTGGCACACCACCACCACCACCACCTGTCCTCCTGTCCACCTGCTCGTCCAGGTTGCCTGGGCTGGCTTCCTTCCTACTGCTCCGCTACCACTCTGACTCTCTGCTCTGCATTTATTTATAACCAAGAGCAACCCTTTGGCCATCGATTTATGCCGCTGGCATTCTGACAGCTGCCGGGCCGCAACTGTGAAGTCCGGACGCATGACCCGCTTGTAACGGATCTTGGCAGCGGGCCAGTGATTCAAATTGTGTTTTGACCCACTCGACCTGGTCAAGGAATTACGGCTAAGTGCAACACAGAAATTATGCATGCAAATTGTGGGGGTATATTGCTTAATATTGGCTCATTAACTTGTGGTTGTACACTATTAAGAGTAACCATTACTAGGTAATATAATGATTACTTTGAAAATGATCATAAATTACCCTACACTTAAAGGATAAGTTTATAAACTAAAGCCATTAGGCTTATTTATATTTTAAAAATATTAAAAATGTTTTATTTTCAGACAGTTCTTTACTCTGTAGTGTGGCCAGAGGTGTTTATACAGCATTATAAAAGATGGTCACTCTGCCAAAAAGTTATTCAAGTCCCACAGCGGTTTTTCTATTTTTTCTTTTGATTTGACTTCATTAAAACCAATAAAAATTTTAAAATGCATAAAATCATAAAAAAGTAAGAACAAATTATTTATGTAAGTTTTTCTACATGAACCTGTATTCCTTATCACATTCGCTTGACATTCAGATGCAAGTGAAAAGTGAAGTCATAATTTATACTGTTTCACATTAATTATCTGGCACTTGGCAACTTTTGCGTTAGCAAATGTTATTTTTCTGTAAATGCCACTCGAGCGTTGTATAAATTGCGCATACGCCGCGTTGACGTTGCAGGCTTAAACTCATCTAAAAGCCATTTAAGGCGTGTAGATGTGTGAGTGCTGTTAGGAGGGTGTGTTTGTGTGTGTGTTGAAAAGGCTCACTCGCAGCTTATTGCGTCAGGTTCAATATTTGTTCTTGTTTATCCACACACACTTACACAGGCTCTGGTACAGGAACAGGACCGCCCAGTTGTTGTCCTTATTGTCCTTTGGTGAACCATTCCGCCCACTCTCTTCCTTCGGTGCTGTTAAAACATTTTCCAACAAGCGACGCGTAAATTCATGAACTTCACCTGCGCCCAGGATAATAATTATTCTGATGGACCCAGGACAATGAGTGTGCGTGTGGGCTGAATGGGCGTTTTGGAACATGAGACGATGCTGATCGGGGCTTACACGGAATGTCGGAATGCCGGAAAACCGGGATGCCGGGCTGACCTTAAGGCTAATTACAAAAAAAAAAGTATGTATATATAAAATTCCAGGCATCCATAACATGAATTCCTTTCTGTCCTGCGTATAATGTGAACTCTGGTCTTTGAATTTGCGATGATTATCTGGCTGCTAGTAAATTTCATAGACTTTTCAGTTTTAGGAATATGAAATTTGCATGAAAAAATAAGTTGATTCAAGGACAAGAGATAAAGAGTATTTGACCTTTTTCGAGGAATATAAAAAAAGGAAAACTAGTTTAAAGTCTTTGTGGGGTTGTAAAGGACAAAAGAAAAGAGCTTTGGAAAGTCTCAGAAATTTTAATAAGGTTAAGTAACCTTAGAAATAAAAAGCTAGCAACAAAGTTTTCTTTTCAGGAATTTGTGTTTGATAAAACAAACATGTAAAAGATGTTTAAAAGCATAATTTAAAATGGGTTATTATTACTGCTTTTGTACGGAATTTAAATAGATTTGAGATTAAATTAAATGAGTAAAGTATTTGTAGCTTCGTTTATATATAATAAGTCCTATTAATGACGAAAATATATAAATATTTGTATATTTAAAATACCTGCTAATCCCTTTCACTTCTTCAAATTTAATTTCTATTCAAAAATCTACAAAAGCTAGTCTTTGATCTTAGTTTTCTGTGTCATAGCACTTTGCATACAAAAAGTTGTGTTTGCCAGTAATTCAATTTCTATCCCTTTGTGGTTCTGGAACTAGAGCTTGTTGTTTACTAAATTTGTTTAAATTTTCAATTAAAATTTGCATTGATTTTAAGAGCTCAGCTTCCCCACAAACACCGCATTGAGCAGAAGTCAGGGTAATGGAATTTCACACAGAAGGGAGAAGAGCGTCAATGAAAGCAAAGTTCCTAACACAATTGCCATAGACTTTATCCTTGAGCGTGACTCTGTGTGTGTGGTTGTGTGTTATGGGTGCGTGTTAGTGACACCCTTTTGCCATTGTGTATGTGTGGGTGTGCTCCAGAAAAATGCAGCCAAGCAGAGCGAACTGACAATGTATGTGAATGACAGACAGACAGCCCACCCCAGCGACGATTATGACCACGTTATGTAAAGGGGTTTCTATGCGTTTGCATTTATAGCCCGATTCCAGGGAATCCGTTCCAACAAATGCATTTTAGAGCAGTCCTGTCCAGTCCAGTTATATCCTTTGTCATGCACAGCTAAGACTTTAAGCTGGCTTTATGTAATTAAGTCGTCCAAATAAAACCTTACTGGGGAAATTGATATTCCAGAGAAGTGTATATAAAAGTCTAGGATTACTAATTTCTTGCAAAAAGTTCCGGAAAAGTATTTTTTTTAAATATGTAAATGTTAAATTTCGGCGAAAATGAATTTTGAATATTTTAAAGCACATTTTTGGACAAGATTTAAATTAATTTTAACACACTCAAGATGTTTGTATTTTATTTTCCTAGCCAACTTTTCTTGTGATTTCTGCCTTTTAAGATTAAAGTATTCTGACTTACTTTAAATTAATTCCTAGAAGTAATATTCTATAAGCATAACGCTCAATTTTCTTCCAACTTGATAGCAACATTGACCTTTTTCCGCATCGTAAATCGAATTCCAGCTGACATTAATTGATGGCTAATTCAATTGCCTCTGGCTGGCCGAAACATTATTCAGCAATTTTCATTAATTTCCCGCTAAACGGTTTCATATGCCAATTATGCTGCCATATAAAACACTAAATTACATTCAACCCCCCGGGTGCGGAAACCTCACAGAGCCAGAGAACTGAGAAACAATGCAATTTTACAGCCACTGTGTGTGTATAGTAAATGCAAATGAACCGTGTACTTTGTTCCTCCACATAGATAAATAATTCAATGATTGTCGTAGGTGTCGTGCCATTAATTAATTGTTGCGAAAAGAGGAAAAGCGTTTGCTTAAATGTCAG
>VNJV01014006.1:0-19340 GCA_008042635.1 Drosophila nikananu | reverse complement strand
CCAAGGGTCTCTTATTCCATTTAGTTTTTTTATATTATTATTTATAAATACTAAACAGTCAAAAATCAAATGAGAAAATCTTGTGAGAAGAAGGAAATACTACTGAAAATTCGTATAGAATTAAAAAGTGTTTTATTTATGCCTTAAATGTTATAGCTTTATCTTAAATTTACACACAGAAAATGCATTTTAAGCCCGAACAGCTTAAACATACCCTTTTTTTTAACTAATTCAATTGTCGGAATTAATAACTGATTACAGAAACATTGTGGTTTAGGTCTGGGACTGGGTTATCAGTGCTTATTAGTGGTTATCAGGGGTTCTCCTTGGGGTCGATAAGGTTGGCAAACAAATAATCCAGACGAAACAACATCTGTGGTGCCATCCGATCGGATGGTCTGTTCAGGCAGAGCAAAGTGCAACAAGAGACACGTCATGACAACAGCCAGGAAACAGTCGAGAAATTAAATAAAGTGCACTTTAAAAAATGGGTTCATTTTTGGCTCTAAAATCGCTAACTTCTTCATTGGTTTTTTGATCGTAACTTTGCTTAATCTCAACCGATTTCACTCTGGTTTCGTTTTTTCTTTTTAGTTTTTTAATGAGAACTTTTCTGCATTCAAATCTCAATAACTAATTTTTGGCCAATTTTTGACCTTTTTGACGATGTAACCCCTTTAATTTTTTGTTTTTAAATGGGGACACTTCTTTGGCTCTAAAATCGCGAACTTTTTCAGTGATTTTTTGATCGTAACTTTGCTTAAACTCAACCAATTTCAGTCTGGTTTGGTTTTTTCTTCTTAGTTTTTATGTTTTTAATGGAGAACTTTTCTGCATATAAAATTTATAATTTTTTAACATATTTTTATATAATTTAAGATGTGGCCACTTTGTATTATGCTACAATTTCGCTTACAATTATATCAAGATCGGACTACTATTTCATATAGCTGCCAATGATCCAATTGTAATTGTATAAAAACTTCGGCGTGCCTTCCTTGTTTTTGCACTACTTTTCTCCCAGTGTCCCAGAGAGACCCCCGAGAGACCCCCCTGGCGATAAGCGATAGGCGGCCTCTCAGCATATAACCCGCTCGTCGCCGGCGCAGAGCACTCAGTGGCTCTCCGGCTCTTTTCGGCAATGGATCGTTGGCAGAACCGCGTGGCCGTAATCAGTGGCGCCAGCTCTGGCATTGGGGCGGCCTGTGCCCGCCTCCTCGTGGCTGCCGGCCTGCAGGTGGTGGGCCTGGCCCGGCGCACCGATCGCCTGGAGCGTCTTCGCGAATCCCTGCCCGAGGAGCAGCGAAAACGCTTCCATCAGCAGACCTGCGATGTGTCGCAGGAGGAGCAGGTGGACAGTGCCTTCGAGTGGATCGAAAAGGAGCTGGGCGGCGTCGATGTCCTAATCAATAATGCGGGCATTGTCCTGGGCGGCCAGCTGATCGACATGCCCACCAAGGATATTGGCAACATCCTCCAGACGAATCTCATGGGCAGCATTTACTGCACCAAGTGGGCGGCTGGCAGCATGAGGCGTCGCCAGGTGGCGGGGCACCTGTTCTTTGTGAACAGCACCGCCGGGGTGGCGGGCTACAAGCCGGATCCAGCGGATGAGAGCCTCAATGCCTACACACCCAGCAAGTTTGGACTGACAGCCGTGCATGAGATTTGCCGGCAAGAGCTGATACAGAAGGGTTCCAGGATCAAGACCACGGTGGGTGTAAAAAGAATACATATTTAGAATTGTTTTAAATTATTTAAAATTGTTTTAAATTATTTAAAATTATTTCAAACTATTGAAATGCTTGTAGAGCATCAATCCCGGCTGGGTGGCCACCGAAATAGTGCCCGACGAGACCAAGGCCAAGCTGGGCGAGGTGATCCTGCAGGCGGAGGACGTGGCCCAGGCCGTGCTCTATGCCCTGGCCACCCCGCCCCACGCCCAGGTGGAGCAGATAACGCTGAGGGCGGTGGGCGAGTACTACTGATACCCCGCTCTGGCAGTGCCCTCCCCCCTCAAGATACCGCTGGCTGATAAGGCATCAGCTCCCAGATTAGGCCATCGACACACCATAACAATCAAATGGAGGCGAACGACCTACAAGCACACACACAATCAAGACACAATTGCACACGCACCAGGACACACAGAGAGAAAAAAGGGGGAATCGTAAAAGAGGAAAGATGCTCAAACTAAAAGTAAAACAAAAGAGAGCTTAAAGTAGCTTAGTATTTCAAGAAGAGAAGTTATGGCTTTATATTTATAATTTCTTTTAGATTAATCTCTTCCCTTCCCTCTCCTTTTTTTCTCACAGTGCATACACACACACACACACTTACACAAACACTATACACACTCGTACGGCTGACCACAAAATTGCTGGCTTTCACCTCGTTTCATTTTACTTTTATTGTTACTGTTACGATTATTTGTTCTTCGCTTTCTCCAGAGTCTAACCACTTTCTTGGCCCCGACTAAATAAATAATTCAGTTTTATAAATTACGAATCGATACTATCGAATGGGGGGGGGGGGAGTTAGGCCAGTATTTGCCTAGGCCTGGTTAAAGATTCATCGTTAGCGAGTTAGTGGAAGGTCCTGGCGATAAAGTCATCAAACTGGATTGGGGACACTTCATAAATATGCCAAATGGGTGTGGAAATAGTACCCGAGTTTTCAGCCGCAAAGAAAAACAGATTAAAAATGCCTTCCTTAATGCCTTCCTCCTTGAGTAATACTTTAAAATGACTGAATGTGTATTTTATCTAGGTATCTATTTTTTGTACACTCAAATATATAATTATATATTAATATTTGATGAAAGCACATAATTATATTTAAAACCCACAGAATTTTCTTGATATTTCCCAATAATTACATTTGTCCTTAGCATTCACCAGCGAAATGAAATGTTAATTGTAATTATATAAAATATATATGCCAAATAATTACAGCAACGTTTGCTTTAACTCAGAAAAAAACTCGAAACTCAATTAAAAACTTAATTGAACAGGAAACCAACAAAGGTTTTAAAAGGCTTTCAAGTCACCATGGACATTAAACAACATTTATTTGTTTGCGAAACTTTTCTGAGCCAACATGTCACACTGACTTTAATTTGTATTTGCCAACCGTTTTCAGTTTATAAAGTGATTAAATTAAGTCACGAGTCAGCGACTTGCCCCCGGGGTTTCGGGATGGTAGAGGGGGAGAGGCGAAGAAGTTTGAGTTATAAGCTTTTAGTGGTGGCCAAAATGATTTTTGGGGCCAATAAAAAAAAGGCCACATTTTGTTTGTGTGTGGGCCCAAAAGTTGTTTGGTGCTGCCACATGGTATTTATTTTAAAATTTACCATACAGTTGTTATATATTCATTTTCCTGGGTTTATAATGTGGTTATTACGTATACGCATATTACGCATACGCAGTGGAACACTCGCTGCTAGGAAATAAACGAACATTTTCAACATTAGCATGAAAAAGTTTCACGAGGTGTAAAAGGGAGTAAGCTTAAGAAGAAAAAATCCAAGAACTCGTCAACCTCAGCACACATATTATCTCGGTTAATTATTTTATTTCCTTTTCAGCCAACAGGACACAAGCAACTCCTTGCTCTTCCCGAACATGATTGTATTTCAGGGAAAAAATTTAAACTTTTGCTTTTTTTCGAACCTTTTAATGACAGGCCATCCAAAAGGCAGGCAGACATATGTTAAGCTTCGAATTTATCAGAAGGAGGGAAAGGGGAGGAAAGTTAAGAAAGCATGAAGGATGCAGCATAAGGGATACAGCATGAAGGATACATCATTTTTTGTTTCTACCATTTAATTATTTAAGTTTCTGGCCAAAGAGTTGCACAAGTCATATGTTTTCACGCTGTTTTCCGTTAAGTTTGTGCCAACTTGTTCAGAGATTTAAGTTGAGAGCTGCTGAGCATATTACTTTTTTGCCTCAATTTATTATTAAATATGTATTCCTTTAAAATTTGAATTAAATTATAGAAATAAAGGGGCTTTGGAGCTTCTATTTGAACCCATTAAATAGGGAATAAACTTTTATACAAAGCCCAACTAATCCTCCTTTTGAGCCCCAATTAAAGGGTATTTCGAACTGGCTTTCGCTTTGTGTTTTTGAAAACTTTCCGTGATGATATGTGAGCGCCTGCTGTATCCAGTGTGTGTTTGGTTTGTATTCCCCCCCAGCGCCGCCTAGGAAAAGCCAAGGATGCCTTTCGCCTGTCTGCCAGTTAGACAAGTTTCCCTTTGTTTGGCAGCCGCCCTCCCGCCTTCTTCGCTTTACACTCTTCACTCATTTCCGGCATTTTGTTTTAATTAAATTTATAACAAATGTCATATATAGCAACGAAAGTTTGCCACCAACCAGCAGCAGCATCAGCAGCAGCCTGCATACAGCAAACAGCAGCTCTTAAAGCCAGGCCCACAGAAAGTAGTCTTCAGAAACTATATAGACTCTCAGGATTAACTCAAATTTATGCGAAAGATGAGGGTCATTTGGAAAAGCCTTCAGGGCTTGCAAAAACGGTAATAGGAAACTCACTTCAAACGGCAGCAAACGAGTTCATTTGAATACACTTTGTCATTTGGAGAAGAAACAAAGAGCAGGTTGTGGAAAAATGTTTAATAATTAAAGACTTTTTGAGTTAAAAGGAATGGTTATTTATTTACTAGTATTTACTTCAGACTCTTAGTTGATTTGTAGTTCTAATGGGGATTGTTATTAAGGCTTGTTGAGGGAGGTTTATCGAATTTTTTTTTAAACATTTAGTTTACTTGTCAAATTTCAAATCAGTTTATACTGAAAATATGTTTTTTTAATCATTGCTTTGGACATTTCTTTATACGTTACTTATTTATCAAATTTCAACTCAATTTATCAAATTGAAAGTACCCAAATAAAGTATTTTAATAATTTGCTCTAACATTTCCTTGCTAATGAATTAAATTCAAGTTACTCAACTCTATGAAAACGAATTTAATTTTAATTTTTAATTACTTCTTCAAGCATTTACCTAGTTACTTTCTTCCTTTTTTATTTTCTCAATGCCCTACATTAATTATATTTTTAAATTCCCCTTCTTTTATACTTCAAATACTATTTTTTAATTACTTCCTCAATTATTTCCTTACTTTTAATCAATTTAAAACTCGATTCAAGTTCTGCTAACAATATTTACAAGCCAAAATGCCTATCTCTCTGGCCCAAAATATCCTGTCAAAGGGTTCCTTGGCTTATTTGGAATTTGGATTTTGATCGCAACAACAACGGCTTTCCCCTGGCCCCAATGCCAATATTTAAATTGAATTTAAGCTCGTGCCGGGGCGTACTTGTGTGTAATGAAAGCTTTCTGGCGAATATATGCTGGCTTAACCCGTTTAACAGAAATTCGTTATGGCCAGGCCGAAGCTTGTTGGCCAAAAGCAGCCCACAACAATATGCAACATGGATGAGTAGAGTGTGCGTGTGTGTGTGTGGCATTTTTGACGACCTTGGGAGCTCTTTTTTTTTTTTGCAACCTGCTTCTGTCTCCCCTCTGTGTGTGTGGAACACCCCCCCCTTGCTGGAATTTTTGGTAGCAGCTCCTGCCGGAGGCTCCTCTACATTTTCCACAGAATTCAAGGCAGTAGCCGGAGCTGCGGTTCCTGTTAGTTTGCCTGCTGCTATCGACATTTGCTTTATGACACACAACACACACACACATCACCCCCTCTCTCCACACACACACACACAAGGACCTCTAGTGGCATTCTGTTTGGGACAGTTGTGGCAAACATGTGATGATGACCTTTGAGCCCGAAAAAGGATTGCAACGGGCCAAAGCATAAAATGTTCCAACAATTCGTAGAAATACCTGGCTGTCCGTGGGAAATCCCAGCGAAAATTCCGAAACGCATTTCCATCAAACCCAAAATAATGCCTATGACCAGGAAAATCACTGAAACATTCAGCCGATGAGCTTTTTGCATGGATAACTTTTGTGTAAATATTATTATGAGTTTTAATAACTGCCTAACATCAACATAATTTATCAAAACAATAAAGAAAGGCATCTTTTAAGCTCATTTAAAATAAATATTAAATAATAGTAGCAATCATTGATGAGTGGCATTGCTTTTAGAGGCCAAGAATAGAGAAAATTAAAAGCTGGAAGTCAGCAGAATTATTTAGAATAGATTTTCATTGGCAATATTTATATACAAATAGCAAAACACTTGCCATAATATATGAAAATATTATGATATAATATTAAACATTTATCAAACCAAACTTTAGACTTAAACAAGCTGGCTTCAAATTCCTGCATCATTAACCCCCTGACCTGACTCTCTGTTCATTGCCCTCATTGTCCCTATGCCAGAATTAAAAGCATACATTTCATGTGATTGCCCTTTTATGGGATGTCAATCATGATTGATCCCTGGTGCTGAGGCAATTTGTTCTTGTTTTCTTGTGTTGGCCTCATTCGGGTGAAAATTCGGTCATGCCATCGTCATCGTCATCGTCATTGTCAGGCAATTTGCAAGCCAAACAAAGGCAAACAATAAGTGCCAAGAAAATTGCCCAAAGAGTGTCCTGCATTTTTGATTTTCTGATTGATGAGCTACAGCCAGGAGCCAGCAGGAGCCAGTCGGAGCTTCGTGAATTCAAGGACCTCAGACGGCAGTAGAAAAAGGTGGCCTGGCAAATAGTTCAGGGAGAGATACAATCAAACTGCACAAATATTATAGTTCAGGTGAAGTTTGCTATGAGGCGAGGCCCCTGCAAAAACATTGACAATCGGAATAGCAAACACATTCGCTTCGATTCGGTTTACTTTGCATTTGCATTTAATGAAGCGAAAACAATGCCATTGGTAGAGGCATTTTCTCCTTATCCTGGTCACCATTTGCGCCTTAATTGAGCTGGTTTAAACCAAGATTAGTGAGTCAAAACTAACAGTTTGAATTCCATACTAACAAGCTGAAATTACTTCAAATTATCCACGAAAATTGACAGACACAGACGGCAAGAATATCGAATAACTCGGGTAAAAATGACAGTTTTTCCATTTCTAGGTACTCGTTTTCACAAACTACATCGATGTTACTTACTAATCAGCGAATTCCTGCATCTAATTAACTGAAATCCGTCAAATTCAATGGGAATAATAGGTTTTTGCACACTCTGTTAGTTGACACAGGAAATACAGTGCAAGGATAGGCAATTTCTTATGTAAAGAAAAATCAGGAAAAAATTAGAAAGAATAGGAAAAATGTCGCAATATTATATATTTAATACAAACTAGAATCGATTAATAAATATGGAAGTTATGAGAGAATAAAGATTAAATCATCTTTCTATCTCGCTCGCTCTTGCACTTATCTTAGCTAAGGCTTAAGCCGCGGTGCGGAACCCAGCTAAGAAGATACCTTATAATTTATATTGCTATATTTTAGTATATTCTTTTTTAAGCTCCTTTAACAAAACTCTCAAGAAAAAACCCAGCTTAAGATAATTTCATAATTTGATTTTATTTTTGTGTTAAGTAAAGTTCGAACTTTTCTTGATTTTTCCCCCAGTGTGCATGTGCATTCGCATTCGCGGCTATTGAATTACAGTTTTTTTTTCCTCCATGTCGACTTTAGGCAGGGTTCCGGGGAAAAAAAGAGTCCACGCTCTGGACCCGGACCCGGTCCCGGACCCGGAGCCGGCGGCGGAAGTCGGAAGTCACGGATGCACGGTGATGTCGGCGCGTGCGGCGTATTAACTTTTTGCCCCTGCACATAAATTGCAGCATAACGTTTCGTTTACATGATTAAGAACTTTTCACTTTTCTTCTCAGTCAGCTTTTTGTGCAGCATGTGAGAGCGGAGCCGGGACAAGGGCCAGAGGTCTTTTCGGAAAACTTGTAGCATTTCGTTGAATTGTAAACAGAACAACACAAGAAAAGCGGGCTGGGAGGGGGGCTTGGGAAAAGTTTGCCAGCCTTTTCTCATAATAATAATCCAGTTTTCCTTTTTGAAAGTTTTTTTGCCACACTTGCCCCGCCCCCTGGAGTCGCGTTTTGGTGTTATTTCATTTGCTTTGCTGTTAGTCAAGCATCCTTGAGAGCCGCAAGTTGGTTCCTTACTCTACGCTGGCTTGTGTGTGTGGGTGTGTGTGTGTGTGTGTGTTGGTGTTTGTGTTTTCTAGGCGTTTAACGAGCCACGCCTGTTTCAAAGAAAAAAAAAAAAAACCTAGAAGAAACCCCCGCCCACAAAATATGGCCACAAAACTTTGCATACTTTAGCCAAATATGTTAATAGTTATGGCTGGTAACACGGCGTGAAAAGCTGATGATTTTCCACACTTAAACGAGGGAAAACTTGTAAAAGTTATATATTTTTATAAGGGTTATTAATTTTTTAATGTTTAATTTTAGTCCCATTAATTTATTATCCTTAAGTACATTATTTATTTATTTTTAATTGTGTCTTAAGAAATCTTGAGAAGGAAATAAAAGGTTTTTTCGTAATTTCTAATTGAACTTTAATCTGAAATTTCCACTTATTTTGAATCCAACAAACAATAATCTTGATTAACCCGGCAAGTAAGTGCACTTTGAGGGCTTTCCAGCTGCAGCACTTTGGGAAAATGAAATGCATCTTTTCGATTTTATATTAAGGAAAATATATACATTTGTGGTTTTCCAATGCCTCTAAGCCGCTTAGTGGCAACACAAAAGTCACCAGCAGGAATCATACATTCATATATATATATATATGTATATATATATATACATATAGGAAAAGAGTACAAGGAGAAGAAGAGGGAAGTAACAGAAACCAAATGAAGGAAAAATGACGACCCAGCTTCCGTTTCCGCTTTGGCCAAAGGCAATGCCTTGAGCTCCCTCTTTAAATAAATACTTGAAATCCAATTGGCACCACTTTTAACAATTTGCCAAGAGTTTTGGAGTTCCAGCTTAATTTTCATGATATAAATCAGCATGTGAAAAATATGTGCAGCTGAAAACAGCTCTTATGGCCTTTTTGTTACCCGATTTTCTCCACACTTGAAATATGTAAAAAGAAATGACCCCATTAAACCTGCTGACTTGTGGGCAATTAATTTCATCGCAGCTCTCCGTGGCCGGTGAGTAATTACACGTAATATGACACATGCAGCAATAAAAATTGCGTATACGCAATCGATTAATATGCGATTATCGAGGGGCCGGAAGCGAGTTCACCCCCTCCCAGGTGCCATCAAATTGTCAGCAGCAGTGCAATCCTCGGGAAAGCCATCGCAACCCATACTATCTCATTCGGAACCAGACACACACACGCACACATCGATATCCACTTTCCACTTTTACGATTTTCCGCTGTACCCCTTCCAGCACCTGCCAGGTGCCACTCAATGACACGCCTACACAGTTAACGGGTCTTCTTTCCGTTTCCTTTTTTGGTGAGGGAAATGTAAGGGGAAAATGTAGGTACAGTGGTGGGTACAATAAAAATTAAAAATCAATATAAACATAAATATTTATATAAAAAAATACAGATAAAATCAATTGGTTTTCTTATTTGTATAAAGCAGGGGAATTATTGGTGCTTCAATTTATTTGATTTATTTTTGAAAGCGGTCGAAATAATGTAATTAAAATAAATAAAGCTTTAACTTATATTGCCATAATTTATTTTTTTTTCCCTTAAGGATTTATGCCAAAAATTTACTCATATTGAACACATTTCGAGGGTTTTCGGCACTTGGTAAACAACATTTGGTTTATGGGACTTTGTAAGGATTAAAAAATTTGTTTTTTTGTTTTAGTTTTTAAGCTTTTACTGCCAACTGAGGTCTGTATAAATACAGCTTTGTTACTTGTCAAATAAACATGGTAAAAATAATGTTTAAACAACAGCAAAGAGTTAAACAAAAAAATGGGAAATTTTTGAAACCTTTTATTTATTTATTGTTTCTTAAATGTACTTAGTTTTTTATTGCTTTATGTTATCATTTAAAATATTTCTCAATCGTTTTTTGGCTAAAAAAATATTAGAAAAGAATACTTTGCTACTAGATTTTCTTCTTTGTTTATTTGTTTAAAGAGAAACCTCACAAGAAAATATCATTTAATAAGGAAAATGTATTTAAAAATATTATTTCAAATAGATTTTCCCATTTGCCTGTTTATGTAAAGGGGAACATAAAATTTTATATCAATGAAGTTAATAAATATATTGAAAAATAATACTCTAAAGGGAAACCTCTAAAAGCTTATATTATTTAAAAAAAAAAATAAATTTATTAAAAAGGGAAACCCTAACTTCTGTACCATTTAGGAGTACTTTTTAGGCACTTTTAGTAGTCTGCCAATGCCTATTGCACTTTTAAATGATGTTGCACAAAGGAGCCCGCATAACAGGACTCAGAAGGGCTTGAAATAAAGGGAAAATGCGCTCAAAGGGTGGAGAGGAGGTGGAAAAAGAGGAGGAGGACGAGAAATAGAAGGAGGACAGGGAGCAGCTGACAGTATTTTCCAAAGGGAATGGGGCAGCAAAAAAGCCTCGAGGATTCGGCCCAGAGTAAGTGATTTGCATGCCAAATTGATGATAGTTCGTTGATAGTCTGTTGATTTTTTCCCAGCTCCTGCCATTTCCCCTCTGACCATTTCCCATTTCGCTTGATGTATTTTGTGCTCCTTTTTATTATTTTTATACCATGTACCGTAGGTACAAAGGTATATTAATTTTGTGCAAATGTATGTAACAGGCAGAAGGAAGCATTTCCGACCCCATAAAGTATATATATTCTTGATCAGCATCAACAGCCAAGTCGATATAGCCATGTCCGTCTGTCCGTTTGTCCGTCTATACGCAGATCAAGTTTGTTTCAGATTTAAAAATTTCCCTCCCACTCCCCGCAAATCAATTAAAACGTTTTGCAGCCACAAATATTACCATAGATCTTTCTTTTTGTGCATAGGCATGCATCAATACCGAAAATCTGGTAAAGATCGGGTGAAAAACACAAAAGTTATTTACTTATCAGTGTGCTATCTATTTGGCAGCTAGCAACAGGTGCATCCCAAAAAACAACAACAAAACTGATGAGCGCAAGAAACTAACTCCCGTGCCCAAAGAAAAAAAGAGGGGTTGTCTCTTTCTCTGTCTTGCACACGCAAGTGCATGAGATGGTGGTGGTTTTGCAAAGAGCGAGTTTGCTTACATTTCTCTAATAGGCAAAAGTCGCGATAGGCAAAAGCGGCGATATATTTTGGTACAGGGTATATAACAGTCGTTCACGACTGTAGCTTTCTCACTTGTTTTTGCCTGTGTTTGCCGCCATTAAGCTGATTTGATATGAGAGAACTGTGTGCTGCGGCAGAGTGTAATCGATTTATTGAAATGCAATGATAAATATGAAAAAGCTTTTAGCCGTAATGAAATACCCAAAAGCAATGACCTTTTATCGCCAGTCAAAGGAGTCTTTGATTAACTAAGAATTAAAAATGCTTTCATTAAAAGAATTTTAGCTTAAGAAATATTTCCTATAAAGATCAATAAATCTTTGTGAAGGCTAAAAAACCCAAAGGCTTTATGGGTACATTTTTTATAACTTTTAAAATTAATTTTAAAATAAATAACATTTTAAAATAGTTAACTAAATAAGGCATTAAAGGAATTATATTTAATAAAAATATTTCCTTTTAATTTCCTAAGCATTTTTGAAGCCATAAAAACCAACGTTTTTAATAGTTCACCTTTAAAAACTTTTAAAAAAAATTATCTAGACTTTGGAAAGCAATAAAAGCAGCAAATTTTCGAAAATTGCTGGGCATTAAAAGCTGACCTTATATATATATATATATTTTTTTTTTTTTGCAGGCCAAAAGTTGGTGAACAAAAGATAAAGTTGCTCGACTTGCAGCGGACAGGAGATGCCTATCATTTTCACAGAGATTGAAAAGGAGACTGAGGGAAACTTGGGAAGACTGAAGGAGACTGAACGGGCTACCCTGATGGCCGTGTCAAGCTGGGGCCAAACTTGTAACAAAGTTTTTAATTTCTAATAGCGGGATACGTAGCCAGCTCAGAAATATTCATATTCCCCTGGCTGCCCAAGCGAAAGTGCACTGGAGTCCGGGTCAACTTTTCGATCGAAGCTATTTGCACTAATTAAAAATCCATCGAGTAATGAAGACGAGAGTGGTGTGCATACCTTGGGGCCTAGAAACTAATTTCCACAATTAAAATGTGGCCATTGAAGGGCACTCGAGCTAGAAGCTTGAGCTTTTGTGTGGAAAATACAATTCAAATTGGCACTCAATTGTTGTAGAACAAACTGATTCAGTTGCTCATTTCTGGGATTTTATTGTGTATTTTAGGGGACTTTGTTATTGAAAAAAATTAAAACATAAAAAAGCGATAATACAAGAACTTTTTAAGTTAGTTTTAGCTTATAATTAAGTAAGCTTTGAGGCCGTTTTTTTTATCAATATTTTTATACCTGTTAAAAAATACTTAAGGCCATCAAAATTACAAATTAAAACTGGTAATAGAGGTACTAAATTCTAAAAAACCAAAATAAATAGCTCACCAATGTCCTATTTATATATTTGTGGCCATAAAGATTGACAGCCAAACAAATTGTGCAAATTTTGACAACAAACAAATTGATTATGTAGCCTGCTTGTCGATACATACAGATATTTGTACGGATATTTATGTAAAAACCTATAGATAAAAATATACTTACACTTAGATACATTTCCTCAGGCGCAAAAAGGATCATTCAAAAACAGTCCAAGCGTGGAAAAATGCTGAATGAATGGACGCCAAGAAAAAACACGAAAAAGGAAAAACTTGGGGCAGGGTAGGAAAATATATTTACACACAAATACGGTGCCGTTTCGTTCCACTTGAGACAAAATTAGCTGAGACTGGGACTGGGGATGGGGCTGGGGGAATGAATGTAAAGAAACGCTTAGTAATGGCAATTTCATAAATTTATCTCCGCGAATCCGTATAAATAAATGGGCGTATTTATGGCATAACCTGCTACCCCCCGTTACCCCTCATCATTGCCATTCAAATATTTATGCGGCCATTGTTTTCGAAACATTCTTCATTTATTTATTTAAATTTTCATTTTTCATTTGACGTCACTGCCTGGCGATTTTCCCCTCTCCCTGCGAGTGTAGCCCTATTTTGTCGCCTCAGTTTTCCCCCCTCTCTGCTATTTCCTTTTCATTTTCCTTTTGTTTTATTGATTACGCACATTTGAAAATCAATCAGCGGGGAAATCGGCTGCTTTGACTGAAGTTTTGTTTATTTGTGCGTTTTTCCCTCGTTTTTTTTTGCGAGATTCTTTAAAGTGGCCATAAAACCACTTGGCCCACAAAGTCTTTTGATTTTGCGTATACAAAAGGTTTCTAAATTTGTTTAATATATATATTTTTAAGGCCACTTTCCTCGGCTTAAATCTTCGCCAGAATATATTTAATCAGTTCCTTTACGTATACGTAATATGGCTTTCCCTGGAGCATTTATTTCTTTCTGCTAGCCACAAAAGCGCAACGCATCCTTGGAAGGAGTATGTCCTGCCTTCCGCTTGTACTTATATATATTTTTCTTTATGTTTGTATTAGGAGAAAATGCCACTGGGAATACATACGTTGCTCGCTAAGGGAAAATCTCGTTTCTCCTCTAACTGCTGGCAATTTTTCTATTTTCCACATCATTAGTTTTCAATGAATATTTTTGTTGTAGTTTTTCTTCTTGGGGTAAGTTCTCCGATCTACTGGCATATAAGCAAATAAACTTATAAATTGGCAAAGGACAACAAAAGGAGAGAGAGAGGGAGAGGAAAGCTCAGGGAAACTGAGGAAAAACTCAGGGCAGGCAAAGGAATCAAGAGAGTTCAATAGCAGCCATAAATCAAAAACACTGCCCAAGGGAGAAAAATGCGAAGATTTCTCTTTTATTTCTTGGACTTTTCTTGCGTTTTTCTTTCCCTTTTTTTTGCGCTTTCCCTGGCCGGGGTAAGTGCGTGTGTTTTTCTCGGGGCAATTGTAATAGAATTAGTTTATTTTCTTGTATTTGACTTTTTGTCGCACGTTAAATAAGCAATATGAACAGCGATCTTGCCGTCCCCCGTCCTGTGTCTTTTGGCCTTGGGAATAAATTCATGCACGAGCTGCTCGAAGAAATCATTTGAAGTCCTTTAGCCCTGCGGTCGGTCCCCAGCATCTTCATTATCGCCTTCAATTATCACTATCATTTTTTTGCCCCCCATTTCACATATATATTTATATAAATATATATTTATGTATATAGAATATCCTGACAAATCAAGCAAATCGAAATCAAAGAGAATACACGAAAAAACACGACAGGAAGAGGCCACCAAATCGCTGGGCAAACACAGTCACTGCCCCTGGCTTCTTGTATTGTGGACATTAATGTCCAGCCAAGGGGAATTCGTGTCCATTCAATAAACACCAATGCGAACATCAAAATGAATTTCAAAATGTTGATGAAAAAATACTCAATATTTGTACCTATAATTATGTGGCAAACAGTCTGTAATTTAGCTACAATTTTATCAGTAGCGGAATGGCTTTTTCCAACCGGGAGCAGGACCCCAAATTGACCATTAGAAAAACGCCCCAATTTCTGCTGGGGGTTATTTTGCCTATCAGAAAACTGTGACGGTGTCATCAGCTTTTTACCCACAAATTATATATTTTAGGGGGGGAGGAGAAAATAGGAATAGTCCTTTGAAAAGGGTATACATTACCCTGATGGACATTTTATTTTTAATAAATGGAAAATGGAGAACCCAAATGACAAATTACAAGTTAAATGTTCTCTTCCATTTATGTCTATCTATTTATTTATGTATATTATATATTTCATTTCTCCCTAGGAACAATATGTATTTATTTATATATTGTATATTTATTAGTATATATTATTTATTTATTGGTTAATATGTATTCATTTTATGCTTTGTTGACATACAAATATGTTTATATATCTTACAACACATAATTTTAAATTAAATTGCAGGTGCATTGAAAGATGGAAAAATGCTAGCCAAGACTAGGATTTATCTTCCTGCATTTGGCAAATTGGAAAATGTTTGCTGCTGACAGACAGACAAACAAAAGCAAACAAACAAAAATTCTCTGGCCAACTGTCAGCAGGGAAAAGCCTTTTTTATAGATTTATGTGTGTGGTTAAGCAGAAAAGCCAACGGCCACTTACCTAGCGGCCACAGGCCCTTTCGAACTTTTGGACCATTAAACTAATGAAATTTTATACGCTAAGTTGAGAATACCAGGATCACTGGACAAGCAATAAAGCCTCTTAAACTCTGTCTACATTTAAATACGTACATTTAAATACATACAAGACGGGCTCTGCCATAACCTTTGTATTTCATTTCATTTGAAATCGAAGTCAGTGCAGAAAAACAGTAAAATAAAAATGGCATGCAGGCACCGAGCACGTCCTATCCTGTACAGCCATGAATTATGGAACGCCTGTGCACACTGCCATTAGGGAAAGTGACAACGATGCAAAATGCTCTCAAAATGAAACACCGAGACGCTGAAACACTCACACACCGAACTGGAATGGACTGGATTGGAACACTTCAACTCTTTAATGTGGCTCCCTCCTCGAAAATGGTTCTATTCTTGGTCAAAAGTTTTTCCCCCTAATATTTTATTTATATTTCATTAAATATAAATGCGTTTGCCTTCCAGTTAAGTTGAGTTTCAGTGGCCGCTTTATTTTTCGGTACCCCATGCCCAGGGACCACAGAGAGAGATAGAGAGCGAGCCCAACAAGTTGCCAGTAAAGTTTTTCTTTTCTTTTTTCCCTGGGTTTCCTCTTTTTTATTTTTCCTTTTTCCCCCTTTTGTAGCCAGTCTGGGTTACCACTTCCCTGCCATTTTGCAACCCCTTGGTCTGGTCTGGTTAAACAAAAACGAGGCGCCTTGTGGGTGGGTTGAAAAATAAAACAAAGTGGGGACTACAAAGGAAAAGGACTGCGAAATGAGCAGCAGAAGCTAAAGGCTGCCGCGGCGGCAATTATAAAATAACAAAAATGTGGCCAGGATAACAAAACAAACGGGGGCCATTGACTCTGACTCTGGCTGTGGCTGTGGCTGTGGCTTAAAGCCAGGCCCCGAGTTCATTTTGGGTCACACGGATTTCGCTCTCAACTCAACCTCAACTCGTTTTCATATAAATATTGCCAATGGCTCAAACAGTAAACGGAAAATCGATCTGAATTGCTGGCCACCCCGGAAACTGGCAGGAGTCCAGCTCAGTTCCGTTTAGTTTAGTGTAGTGTATATATTGTATATACTATTACGGCAGAGTTCAACGACACACTATTAGGCGGTCCTTGCGATTGCGTGCCATTTATGGAAGCCATTCCTTGAGCACCATTTGACACCTTGGCCCCGATAAGTTAAGCAATTTATGTTACATGGCAGCAGCTTAAATTTGTCATCACTGAGTTTACACAGCCATCGGTGTGATAAGGGCGGCCACTCCGCCAGGAATAATTCATTAGGTCTTCAGCATTGATAAATTGCTTATGGGTTTTGCGGGTGAAAATTAATGGGAGTTTCTGGAATAGTTGAATCTATATTATAAGCCCCTGCAAAGTCTGGCTAGGTAATCACAATTAATCGAAGAAAGTTTAAAATATAATTGCTACTCCTAAAGCAGTTTCATTAAAGTTAAAAGAATAGTATTTATCGTTTAATTAAGAAGTCCTGTTTAGGCCCCCGTTGGGCGCCAAGAAATATTAAATATTATGAACTTGTGTTGCAATAATATTGATAAAGCCCTCAGAGTTAAGTAAATATATAAATAAATATGATTCGTAAATTCCTCAGAGTGACACAATATTATTATATTTATCTACGGATAAAGAGTAATTAAAATTACTAACAAAGAAAGAGTCATATAAGACCACAGTTCATGGTCGCCATGTACACAATTTTCATAATTTTTATATTTATAACATAATTTTCTATTGATAAGGTAAAGCCCAAAATCAGTTTGATTACCTGACTTGTTTTAGAACTTTTGACTTTGAGTTTAGAGCCTAGAGTTCACAGTTTCGGGCTTGATCGCCCACCGTTGGGCGCCATAATAAAACCACGACATGTCAAGGGAGGACGTTAATTTGAATGTTTTTGTGGTTTGTTCGATTTGTAGCCTGTTTTCTTAGCCGGTGGTAGCCGCCGTCCATTAATTATTGGCTCACGTCAGCGTATTTATATTGTTACAAGGCGTTGAAACTAATTACCCACTTTGAGAAATTCCCAGTGCCCAGTGTTTGTGCGTTTGTATCGTGTTTGCGTTTCGGTTTACGCCTTTTGGTTCTCGTTCTCGTCCTCGTCATCGTCCTCACTGACCACAAAACTTTTTTGATTAATTTATTGGCTCGTGCTCCCATTCCCAGTTGAGCTCGATTCCGTTTCTGTGTTCATTGCTCAATTTCGTAGCTGCTGGTAGACAGTGTTTGCTTCAAAAAATCGACAAATAATGATTAATGCATAGTCAGCATTTCAACATTTCAGCGTTGGGCTGTCTTTAAAGTGAGTTACCTAGAGCCCTCAAATAAATATTTATCTTTGATATTTTCCCCCATAAAATTGTGCAATTTGTTAAGTTATTTTTGAAATTATGGAACGAATTAAAGTTCATTTGAAACTTGGCAGCACAGACCACATTTGGAATAATACCAGTTGCCTATTATTATGGCCAGCTATTAATTAGTGAATTCCAAAGCAACTATGTGAGAAGGCTCTACTAATATGCTAAATGTCAAATATCCAATCCAATTGTCCAATTTCGGGGGAACTTGACTGGCAACTAATCAAATTTGAAATGTGATTAGTGCGGCTGAAAGTGGAAATTACGATAATTATTGATTTGATTTTCGTTATCGGCCCGGAAGTGCAGCCACGTGTGCATTGCGAGGAGAACCCTCAAAGGATGTGACAGGCCGTAGACGAACCTAATTATAGCCCAGGACCAGGCCTGCTTTCCGTTCTTTGTTATGGTTTTGTGGTGGCAGCGGCGGTTCCTTTTGTAGGAAATATGGTTTAGTGCAAGTTGCAGCCACAACAGAAGGCTCACACACTAACTTGGTTTTATCCACAAAAGTAATTGTTGCTGAAAGCAAAATTAATTGAAATTTGATGCTCTAATTCGCAGTAGAAAAATAAAGCTGAGAGATCAAGGGATTTATTGAATTCTTAATTACTTATAGATATTTAAGCCCCGGACGTTTTTTAAAACCGAAAATCCACAATGGGTACATTTTTGGCTTAAAATCTCTGACACCTCAAAAGGTTTTTTGATCATAACTTGACCTCAACTCAACCGAGTTCAGTCTGGTTTCGTTTTTTCTTCTTAGTTTTTCCATGAGAACTTTTCTGCATTCAAACCTCGATAAATAATTTTTGGTCAATATTTGTCAATTTTGACCCCTTACATTTTTTTTGCTTAAAAATCGAGAACACCTTAATAGGTTTTTTGATCATAACTTGGCTTAAACTTAACCGATTTCAGTCTGGTTTCCATTTTTCTTCTTAGTTTTTATGGGAGAACTTTTTTACATTCAAAACTCGATTGCTAATTTTTTGTCAATTTTGACGATGGAACCCCTTACATTTTTTTTTGCTTAAAAATTGAGACCACCTTTTTGATCATAACTTGGCTTAAACTCAACCGATTTCTGTCTGGATATTTTATTTTTTTTAAATCCCTTAAAATATAATTAAAGCCTAGTTACGGCCACATTCAAGTATTACACTTTCCCCTTCAACGCCTAGCAAGGGCACCCCTCATTATTTCCCCATCTATTGATTGAAAACGCAAACACTTTTCACAGTTACTGTTATTGAGCTGGAATCAATGGGGCTTAGTGTATGCCAAAGACACTTTTTGTATTATTTTTTCTAGCAGCAACCAGCGAGCGAGCAATAGTGCTCATTGCTCGTCCCGCTAATTGGCTGATGGCTTTGAATCGTTTGCACATAAAAGCCAATCATCAGCCTTAATGAACGATTTTATAAAGTCCTTCCACCGCCAGCAGGTTCCTTGTGCTGGCAATTAAAACAAAGCATCATCATCATCATCATCATGATCATCATTGGCATCATCGCCAGACTTTGCATATTAAAAAAGGCTGACCGAGCGCGGCAATAAATTAAATTGAGTAGCGAAATCAATACAAAGGCGTCGCTTTATACATGATACACCCACTCGACGAGGCCAGCAGCAGCTGCTGCCTTTCGCGTTGGTTTTTGAGGTTCGCTTCG
>VNJV01014005.1:0-19066 GCA_008042635.1 Drosophila nikananu | reverse complement strand
TTTCTACGTTCCGTTGGATCTTACACGATCTTCAAGTTGATTATGGCCTTAGCTGTGCCAATCGACGGCTTTATATAGGGCCCCAGAATCATGTCTAGATCAGGTGAAAATCCTGTACTAATTTAAATAAAAGCCAAACTAGTATTTTGTTTATTTCAACTGCTATATATACCGGAATATCTTAGGTAGCAGCTTGTTGTTATTCGCATATTTTAACTGAACCTGCAGAAATTTGTTTACTAGAACAGGTGGATTATTTAATTAATGCAATTCAGTCCGGCGAAATGAGTTGCAATTTTGTAATCACAGACAGGCCTCTTTCAATGAGTGTTTACTCCCTATCAAGGCGGCGTTTTAGAAGTTTTTTAAGCCGAAAATTTCACTTCCTTCAAAGTGTGTTACACATAAAGCGCCATACATATATATCAAGTCATTATGCAAAATGCTTAAAAGTTCATGTTAGAATTCCGCTAAATATTTATGAGGGGAGGCGGCAGTCAAGTTTGCTGGGCCAGATCGGTTGCCAAGTCGTCGTCGCATTGAACTTGATTCAAGTTGCGAGCCCCCAAAACGCCTCTAATGTTATCTCGATTGTTATTGTTATTGTTCCAGTACAAAATGTACATATAGCGCCATTGAAGTTGACGTTGTTTTGCATTAGAATCGGGCCTTTAAAAGTTGTAGAAAACAAAATTACGAAAACTGGTTAGAAATGTGAATTGCTGTTGTTATTCAAAGCAAGGCACACGTTGCCCATAAATCATCTATTTTGATTATTATCTTTATTATCATCGACTTAAAGTGGTTGGGACTAAAAATATCACACAGAGAATTGGGAAATTATTTTTAAAATATTTATTTTCGGAGTTATTTATATTATTGGAAGAATGTGATTGAATATAAGATAAGGTCGGAATACGAATCATATATATTCCGGATCAGCAGCATTTAATTTTAAAAGAAAAGGGATTTTTATACTCTCATGAAATATTGTTTTTATATTTAAGAAAAATATCTTTTTTTATCTTAATAAATATCTAATTTTATAGACATTCTTATCCGTTAATAAAGTTATTTACTTGCCCAATGTTTTCTTTTGGGATAGGGCAGTTCTGTTAATCATTTTGACTGACGATCCGTGTCAGGTGTTTGGCAACCAAGCGACAAGGCCATAAATTAAACGTTTTCCCTAGCTCTTTGGCCGAACACATGGCGTATGAGCAATCTGGGGAGCTAAGCATTAATGATTTAGCCCTAGAACTAAGTCTCGCCCAGCTGCTGGCGAAAAGCCTAGGCGAGACGATGAGCTGACAGTCTGAATGGGATGGGGGACAGCGATACGGTCGATTGGCCATTGGCAAGAAGCCAAATCGATGCTTGACATTTATTATGATTGGCTTATTAGGAGCAGATCAGAGCAGCAGAGGCGATAACCTGCCGAAGGGGGTTGGGAATACAGAAAACACTTGTCGCTTAATTGTTTCAGATGTTGCAGTTGTCATAAAACCATATGGTTCAGAACATTCACAAGAATCAAAAGAAGTAAGCTTGATTAGAGGTAAAAATTGTATTAGTTTGAAGGAGTTTTAGTTCTTTTACTAAATATTGAGAATATTCACAAGAATCAAAAGAAGTAAGCTTGATTAGAGGTAAAAAATATATTATTTAAACGTTTTAGGAAATAGTATTTATCTTAGGAAATCATTTCATATTATAGTTTTCATCTTTTCCATTAATTTTCACATCATCGTTCATAATTTGCACCTCCATTAACATTTGTTTGTTCGACCGACACCTGCCGCAACTTCGATTCGATTCCATTAGTCAGGGAATCACAAGGACTCACCCCAACGGACCTATCCCAATGATATTTGCCCATTCTCTCTCTTTTTGTTCCTCCGCTGACTTGCCATTAGTTGAGCAAACTTTTGTCCTTGGCGAAGGGAACGGTATACTTCGGCGTTTGGGTTTGTTTTGGGTTTGATGTGGGTAGCCTGTTGCTCGATGGTGAGATGATGTTTCCAAGGCGCTCTCTCCCGCCACCCTTGGCTTCGTTAGAAGTGGAAATCCTTCTCTTTGCAGGACCTCTTTCTCTCTTTTGGTAGAGACGACGGCATTGCCAGCTGGGAAAAGTTTCCTGCTTGGGGGTTGCTTTCCTAAAATGACGATTCTGCCGCCAGACAGAAGGATGTGAGTCTCTATTGTTGTCGTCAGTAACTTCGCCGCCGTTGCACAGGGAAAATATATTTGATTTACTGAAAGTTAAATGTTAAATAAATTAATACAAGGTTTATTATTATTTATTTACTACAGACCAAGGAAAATTCGAATTATATTAAAATTTGTATTGTAAGCAGTATTTGTAATTTTAACTAATTGTTTAAATTATAAAGTTCTCAATAACTTCTACAAGAGTTTTAAAACTATTTTTATTTTTGTAACTTTATATTAACAACTCCCTTACTCCCTTACTGAATGACCATAATTACCTGTCTGTCCTTTATTTTATCTCAGTGCAGTGTTATTGTCCTTGTTGTTGCGGTTGTTGTTGTTGCCATAGCCGCAAGCTGTCGCCGGTCTACGTCACGCTTTCCATCCTTCAGTCGCGTTTACTGCGCTTCGAAAACAACATCCAGAGCAAACATAGTCGCAAATAAAAAATTAAATTAAGCCCCCAAAACTTCACAAGTGTGTAACTGCTTTCAAATTATCCTCCTTAATTTTTATAATTTTATAAAAACATAAAACAAACAAATGTACTTGAACTGTCGCTGGTGCTTTGAGCACAAAACCAAAATATCATTCGTCTCTGTTTAGCTTTTGTTAGGGGCTGAATGTGAAAATTTATGTTGATTTTTTTTCTTCTAAATATTGACAAATTGGTGCGTCTCGTTGGGCGATTAAAATCTTTATGTTGAAAAAAAGTGGTAAAAAACAAAGTCAAATGGTTGGCCCCCAAAAAAAACGGACAATTTTCGAGACCAAAAATCCCCCGAAGCAGGGCAAAAAAGTTTTAAATGTTACAACATAAATTACTACAAACTACGCGCTCTGAAAGCATTCTCTGGTTAGTGCTGTTTAAAAATAGTTCGTATATGTTATTTTTGCGATTCTGTTGATTGATTGCTCAGTGTGAAAATGATCATAAATTGGTTAAAGCCTAAAGAACACTTTAGGGACCCACAAAAATAATCATTCCACTGGTTAGTGGCAGTGCGGCCAAAAGTGTAAGACTTTGTATGAGGGCACACAGTTTTACAGGCGCTGTCGAAACGAGTTTTTGTTTGAAAATGGGGAGATATCTCTCTTTTCGCTGACTTTCTCCCTTACAATCTCTTCGCGGGGTGTTTTTTCATTCCTTCTTCAGGGGTTAAAAAACTAAACAGACCGCAAGCGCAGCGATATCTTGGGGAAGGTGGGATTTTTTTAGCAAAGGTGATAAGCAGATGTTTGCTATCTGAGAGTTTTTAAGATAGGGAAGATTTTCAGAATTCACAAGCCCTTATACAGCCCTTTAAAAAATTGGAATGAAATGGTTGAGGTGACATGTTAAGTTTTTTTTAAGCAATAACTTATTGTAGAATAGTTTTAGACTGATTTTTATTAGTTCTTAAATCTGAAGCAATTTCTGTTATGTTGAAATTAAAAATAAAATGAAAATACAAAAATCATTTAAGGGATAGTTAAATTAAATTAAATAATCTCCCTGATAATTAATTCTTTGTGGACATTTCTTATAGAGATCCCGAAATAAAACAGTTTTCTCAACACCCACTCAGCACAACATTCAGTAAATCCAGCTAAATCCAAATATTTGCATGCAAATTTGCAAATTTAGTTTGGTTTGCGTGCCAGAACCCAATCGAAATGCTTCGACAGAGTCATTTTCCCCACTTACCTGACAGATAGACGCGCCCTTTGTGACCGTGGCTGCCTGGCACTTCGAGAGAGGGGAAGTCCCCATTAAAGTCGTAAAAAAACATTACCTGGGGAGAGGTGGCGCTCTCAGCGTGATTCACATTCACCTTGACATGCTTTTCCCTGCCTCAATATCCTTTCCAGCGAGGTGGATGCGCATGATGGTGGTATTAAGTTCTTAAAGCCAGATGCCGTCGACATATAAATGATATTTTTATGCAGTCGAGTTATTTACACGCCGACTTAGGCCCTTAAGTTTTGTGGTAGATGAAACCACATCAAGCGAAAAACTTAGCAAAATACAATAACCGCCCACAGATCTAGAGTCCAGCCAGTGGCATCATTTAATAGTCTTGGGTAATTCTAGAAAGTAAGGTCTATAAAATGGTGCTTTCAAAATAAGAAATCGGACGGGTTGGTCCGTTCAGATTTAAGTTTTCGATGGCGGATAGGGGGGCGACGACCACAGCAGGTTGCAGTTTTACAAATAAACAAAAGAGCCGGAGGAGGAACTTCCGAGCCATCACCTCGCCTATGTGAGTTTCCATTTTTATTTTTAAAATACCAAAATTATGAACACCAGAGAAGATCACATATACGTCCATACATATATATATCTTACATAGGTATACAGATGCAGATATATCTATTTTAAAGGGATCGTTCCGGGGCATTTAGGTGGGCATAAATTATAAAAATATTTCAATGTGTGTCAGATATTGTTTGTTCGGTATGCCAAGGTATGTTTGGTGTTTATTCTTTCTTAACTCAGGAAGGGGAAACCGTTCTGCTTCGTTCCTAACAAATTACTGGGGCTTATTAAGTGCCATATTATTAATGGAGCATCACTTTGAGGGAATTTTTGATTAAATGCCTGCTGATGGGCCATTGGAAAGTGTGAATTGACTAGACAAATTTGTTTATCAGGTGAAAAGGAGGAAAGCGGATACCTTCTTATTATCATTTAAAGTTTTATTACAGTTAAGATGACGTGTCACTTATAATCTCATTGTTTTAATATTTATTTTTTAATAGTTAGGCCCCGTTTACACTAGGCTGCGTTATTGCGGTATCAGCGCAAACTCAGTTTGTTTGTACATAGTACATATAGGGGCCTAAAGGTGGGCAAAAGTTGGGGCCTGAAAGATCTTGGTCTGTATATTGCTAATTCGAAAACCAAACTTTTTTATTACGTATTAATCTTGCAATAACCGCTGTCAAGTTTCAAAAGTGGCTTGTTTTGGCATTTTAAAATTATTAAATGAAACCTTAATAATACTAAATAAGGAGCACAAATGAGGGACATCAGATCTATCAGTTACATTGCTATTTTCGAAATTCCTTTTCCTCCATTTTTTTTTTCCAGGTTGTAATACGAATTTTGTCGACCTGTTACAATTACGTATCATGCACTTAGTTTTTTAAAGATAAGACATTCTACAATAAAGAAGAATGTGTGTTGTTCCTTAGGGGAATCAACCTTTAAATGCAACCCGCTATCTGCGAATGTACTTCATTCAAGTCGACGGATCAGATCGAGCATTTAGCTTCACGTATCGCACGAATACGCCGCTTCTGCCAAGGGACAGTGTGCCACATCATATTTTTTTGTCCTCAAGTTAGTATCATAATATTTTTTTTTTAACTTTGACAAGACAAAGAATTTAAGATTAAAACAGCAGCAAAGTTTTAAAAAGGTTTATAATGATTTTCCTAATCTGACGCTTTATAAATTCGGAGTCACCAAAAATATTAATGTTTGAATTATCAGAGGATATAAAAATCACAAAAATAACTTAAATACAAATTCTATTTCTAACAAAGCAAGTCAAATCAAATTCTTTTCTTATTTAACTACACTAAAAATAAGTAATAAATTTTAATATTCATTAATAAATAAAGATAAAGATTATAGTAAACGTGTATGATGCACTTCCTTTAGAAATAATATGAGAACACAGATATTATCCAAAACTTTTAAATCAAAAAACACCATAGAGTGAAATCACCTAAAACCTCCTTGCTACATATTTATACAGTATTTTCGTGAGACTTAACCACTGTTTACTGTTCGCCACCGAAGCGGAGGAGAAGCCTCCGCCGCCGACTTGCTCAGAAGTCAGAACGAATTTGCATAGGCTGGGAATCGGACGTGCGGCCCGTCGATCTTGATGCGAAACCATCGCAGCGGTACGACAAATATTACGAGTATTTATTTCGCTCCTGCGCTCCGCTCCTCACGTGCGTGTGTGATATTTGTAACTTTAATTTATGAGATGCGGAATGCGTTGAGTGAGTCTTCGCCGCTGACTAGCTGCTTCATAAATTATTCCCAAGAATACCAAGCATTTTTTTAGTGACAAAAAAAATACATATATAAAAAATATCAACGAAATTCTAAAGCCATTTATCAGTAACAAACGAGATGAAAGAACCATATTTTATGCAACAAATTGTGTGGATATGTGGAAATTTCTGTATTTCTAGTTAAGGAATTTGTGAAAATGAATCAATGAAGGGTTATCAAAAAGTTTAAGATTAAAGAATGGACAACGATCATAATAAATACAAAAAATTAACCAATTAAAATTCGTTACAAAATAAGAAAATAAATCGAAGTGAAGTGAAGACATCAAACACAGTGAAATGAACAAGTTCAAACTATATTTATAGTTCTTATTTATTGTCACGTCCTTTTAAAACTGTGTTCAATAATAAAAAATAATAAAATATCATTACAATTTATACAAGTTCATTATCATTTATAAATTGACCTATTTAACAAAAACAAAACTAAAAACTGCCTGCCAAATCGAGTTATTGCAGTCGAAAGGAGAACGATAAAAATTGTTTAACAATATTAGAGAAATGCCATCAAACCAATCAGCTGTAAAGTGAATTGAACGTACAAAAGCTGATCGTGTGGAAAGCTGGCTATAATATTGTAGAATCTGAACCATATCCAATGTGCACTGGACATCTATATTCCGATCACGACCGCATTTTACTCATCTGAATCTCAATCTCAATCTCCGCATCCGTGCGACTGACTTACAGATCGTATCCGATTGCTGCGACCGCAACGACGCACTAGCTGTAAGCCGAAATAAAACGCCAATAAAATCGAGCTAATTAATGTGATAATTGTGCAAAAAGTAAAATGATCGAAATCGGACAACTAAGCACGATGTGGAGCGACTTGGAATGCTGCCAGCTTGCCATAGAGGATTATCGCCAGTGCCCGAGATTACAGCGAACGCCGTCGAGATCTCCAACCACCGATAAGCCCACTTACACCTCCTCCCCCTGTGGGGTCAAACTGCGCTATCAGTCGGCGGTCAGCAGCAGCAGCATTCCTCCTCCGTTCCTCCTAGCCTGCACACTGGCGGTCCTCTGCCTGGGATCCGTCTTGGCTGCCCCACAAACCTCCTGCATTATGTGCAACAAGGAGGACCTGCGTCCGCGCGTCCCGCCCTACAGCGACAGCTACACGGAGTGGACCTTCGACCACCAGGTGTCCCAGCAGTCTGCCATGGAGTCGCTGCAAAAGTTCAATGAGAGTGAGTCCTAAAAAAGGATATTTATTCAAACCATTTATAAAAATATACAAAAGCATTTAGGGGATATAATTTAAACAAAATATATAATATTGCAAATATAATGTTTTCAATCTTGCTGTATCTTTTAAAGTTTGATTTCAAATTTTATCAGTATTAAATTTACGTTTAAAACAATAGTAAAACCATTTAGAAAAAGAAACTAAATCAGTTAAATGAAATCCCTGAAAATATACTTTTCTAAATGATAATATTTAATTAAATTTCTGTGCCATTTCCCTTAAATGTGGTGTTCAAAAATATTAAAAGAATTACTTCATTATTTATTAATTAAAGCCTATTTGTCTTAACAGCACATGCCCAGAACAATGCCTGCAGTTCAATCAAATGCCCACCAAATGTAATGAAATATTGCCTAGGAACTCAGGTAAATATTCAAAATAAACTATTTGAGCAAACGGCAGAAAAAATCCTTTAAAAATTTCTACAACAAGCAATAAAGCCAAAGGTGATGCCTTAACAACTTAAACTTAAATAACAATAAATAAAGCCAAAGTTGAGGACAATTGTAAGGTTATTTTCTGCCAAATACGCCAAATATCTTATACAAAAACTTTCAATTTGACAAAAATATGTTTACAGTTCATAAACGACCATTGTTGGTGCGAAATGCAGCATCGAGAAGGTGAGTAACACTATAAAAAATATTATGAAAAAGTTGAAATAAAAAAATTAAAGATTTAAGTTGCACAATTATTAAAGATTAAGATTAATTATTAAAGATTAAATTAAAGATTAAATAAGAAAAGTAAATATGCAAAAATATTGAATTTAAACACTATTTTGAGCTATATTAAGCTCACAAATAAAAACAACTTAATAAGTGAAGTCAGAAAACTTCCCCCAAAGCGATTATCTTATTCAAAATTAAGTCAGAACTTTTTCGAGTGCACTGTTTTCAATAAAGTTAATATTTATGACTTGCCACAAGAGTCTCAGCACATGGCGCCAAACAATAACAAACAAGAGACGACAACGACGACTCTGCAACTTCTCCGCACTCGCATTGGCAGTCTCCCACAGCAGACGTGTCGTGCCACTAACCCACTTGGAGCCCAGTGGCACTCAGAATCAACTCTCTAAAGAGCCTCATTAGCCCTTAACAAGCCCCACTCACGCAGATTACCGGGCAGGGAGCGAGTAAGTGTACCTCGCGTACTTACTACAGCGATGACGCAACCCTTTTGGTGGACAGAACTTGGCCAGAAAACTATCTCATGGTCGGAAGGTGGCATGGGATCGGGCTGCTCTCCTCGTCGCCGCCACTTGGCACGTGATGCGGCGCGGAAGTTGTTAAGTCTGGTCCACTGATTGAACCGCACTCTAATGCTTCGACACGCTCCATTGCCCCGTCTTGCAACAATAACAGTGTGGTCTCTCTGAGGGAGAAATATGTGGTTTTTGGGTATAATATTTATGGGGTTTTGCCTTTTTCTTTGAGGTTCCATTGCAAAAAATAAGATTATTATTTCACCAGCAAGAAGTGCATATCACAGTTTTATTTCTTAGATTGAACAATATTTTCGTGTTATTTAAATTGAATTTTTGGGTAAACGTTAAGGTATTTGAATACTTATTTCCTTAGTCAGAACCCACTGTAGGCGCATTACTCCTACATTCCTAATGTCCAAGCGTCAGTTTATAATTCTTCCAATCTAAGTAGTTGTTTTTTTTATAGCAAGAATGCAGTCTGTTTGGGGAAAATTTTGTGGGCTCGGCGCTTCGATTGTCTACAGTTGAATGATTTTCTTCAAGGCGCCCAGTTTTCGTTTTCCATGCCCCCGTAGTTTTCCTTTCTCAATGCAATTGCAATGCACCCGCCTTTGAATTGTTCTTTGCAGCTCATTAAATTCAATTTTGTTAATTTCACTTTTTTTTTGTTCTTGTTCTTGACTTATTATGCATTTTCCGTTGGTTATAAGCCCCAATGAAGGTTTCGAGGGCAATGAACACATTCCCTGATCAAATATTAAACACAAATCTTGCAGTTCTTGGAATGGAGGCTAATAAAAGGGTTAAGAATGTGTAATTGGGTTTGTTTAGTGCTTATTGACCAAAGATAGGGAAACCCTTAACGGTTTTCCTGTTTATCGTTCTCTTGATATGATAAGATTTGTTTTCGAAGCACTTAAAAGCTTTCCGAATCAAATACTGTGACTGTTCCTCAACTTATAAAAACAAGACAGAAAGCCAAGTTCGGAATTGCATTTACCAATTTGATTGGGTGCCCGAATTTGAAATCGATCGATCATAACTAAGCCAGTTTTGGTTTTTATTAGGTAAATAAATCTGCATACTGAATTAACAAAATTTTAAAATTAATAATTGTGTGATTTTTTGACAATTTTAATTAGTTATTAATTTTGAATCTATTTTCTGTCATTAATATATCAATTGTTCTGTTGGTTATGATCTCTGCTTTTCAAGCTTCTGACTAAAATTATAATACCCCGCAAGGGTATAAATATGTATTATATTTAACATTTTTTGCGGCTTACTCTCGCATTCCTTGGTATGCAGCAGACAATACCCACTACCGGCCACAAATCCAATCGATAAGGAACGTGTCCGGAATAACAATGGGAAAACACCTGACAAATCGCCAACTGGGTGGCATAGCCACAAATGTTGTATATACAGCTCTTCGGATGACCATTGCTAGGTGCCGTTTATAGCGTCAAATTCAAATATTTCCATAATTTTGCGCAATTAAATTTGACAGCTATTTCGGTGTTCTTTTTTTCTTACTCTAAGAAATTACTATTTAATACAATTATGGAAATGTTGACAGACAAAATGTATGAATCATAAAAAAGCTATGAATATAAACCAAAAATATGTATTAGTTTTCCTTGGTAACTTAATTTTTGTTGCCTCGTGTAATCAATCACACTCGATTCACATTATTCTCTGTTTTAACAATCTGTCGATTTATTTATTTCCAACGCAATCTCGTCCTCGGCTTGTCAGTTGCCGTCGCTGAAGATTAATAACAATTGCGAGAGCAATCGGTAAAATTGACCTAACATATTACACTCCGGGACCCGTGTCTGTTTGCATTAACTAATAATTATATAATTATATAAATATCAGTGACACGCAGCAAACAAACGAAAGGCAACTACAATATGTGTGGGCTTCCAATGTTCCTAAAATTTAGACATGGAACTTCATAAAATTCAACACGTTGAGTTTTCTATAAACAAATGGGCATCGAGGCGTTCATAAACAGGCCAACCGAAAAATAACCCAGGCATATGTTACGATCCCCGATCGAAAAACAATGCCGTTCATATTTAGTCACTCGTCTCAGTTTTTATTTTGGCCAGAAATTACTCTTGATTTTTCGTTTTCGTGCGCAAAGCAGGCAGCTTCAATAAACATATTCTATTTTATCGATTTCCGTTTCTACTCAAAGCACAAAAGTTCCATAAATTGTGTATTTAAATTAAGTGGTTGCTATTATAAAAAGTTAAGCACTTAATTCCAAATTGGAGCAATGGGGCGGCATAGGGAATATTTCAAAATATTTTGAAACCAATAATAATATGTACGTTATTTATAGTTTTTGATGAACGACACAAACAGCTGTATTTTTACAAAAACATAAAATTACTTTGATTTTAATATTATTGACTAAGGTCACATATACCAATTAATTTCATTAGTATATGAATATCGAATTATAACACTTTTTTTTTTATTGCCTTGCTAATTTTGCTAAGAGGTTTATTGTTCTGCCAGCTTTATAAATTTATAAATCAATCAAATGTTTACACGCGGCAATATTCTCGTTTTCACTTTCGGCAGAGTATTCTTAAAAACTTTTTAAATAAAAACCAAATAAGTCAAAGAAGCTTTAGTAATTTCAGTTTAAAATAATTATAAATCACACTCAGAGCTTTAAGATTTAAAAGTCCTCCTAAAGAAAAACTCCTAAGAAAATGTTAGTAGCAAATCAAAATCCCCATAATAATCAGTTGCCATATTTAATTCCTTTCCAGAGGGCCTTCCCTATGTACCCCATACATGCTTTTTGGACGAAAAGGTGCACACACCGTCCGTGGGCTCTTGTTTCGTTTTCGCAGAGGTCAAGGAGTGCTGCTGCGCTGGAACCTGGGTCAAGAAGTGTAAGTATTCGAAAGTACGATGGGGGCTGCACGTAGCCCTAGTCATCGTATCTGGTAGGCACAATAGCAATGCTAAATGCTCATGCCACTTCGAGCACACATGAGGAGGGATTAACAAAGCGATGCTAATTTAATAATGTAAATATAAAACTTTCGATGCTTTTTTTTTCCACACGGCGCCTTCGATAAACATACGAATACCAGAAATAACAGCAACAATGGGCAAGAGATCAGATCATGTCAATATTAACATCCCTGGCCAGAAAATCGTACCATGTTAATTATATTTAGTTTATAATGCTAATTGAAATCGCTCACACCGTTCCACCTAACAGATTGAGAGACTTTTAAATCATAAAATATATGTAGGAAAAAGCCTTTTAAAAATGCGAAGCTATAAATTTCAAAAAGGGCAATTAGCCTTGCCTTTTGTATATTATCGTACTGAGTAGTTTATTCCAAAGAGCTTCTCACAATAAACAAAACACTTTTGCTAAACCGATAGCTGGCTAATAAATAAATATGAGTAAGGCTGGAAAAACAAATTTGGAAATTCTACTCATGAATATTACCAGGTGGCGTAAACACAATTTTAACTCAATCTACATTTTTCCTCTTACATTTTTCCAGGGCGACACATTTCCGGGAGCTCTCGGAACCAGCACATACCAAAAATATTAATACCTCTGCTTTCTGCGTTCAGTTTGCTGCGATGGACGAGCAGAGGGCGGACATTCTGTTAGAGTTAACTGGACGACGGGCAGCAGTGGTGTAAAGTTGTACAACACATAGTCATAGCCAAGTAGGATCGTCGTGTAAGTGTACTTAGTTCAAACGAAAAAAATGTCCAAAATGGTAATCAAACCTACTTGCTAAGCATATATATTTAAGCGTTAATAAATACAAGTTTATAAAGCTAACTGACTGTTCGTTAGCGTGTGTTTCGCTTAGATTACTAAATAATGAAGCTGTAACTTACGTGCTTACGTGCATTCTAAAAGGACAACATATCGAGGAACAAAATTAAAAGATAGTTGTAACTAGCTACATTCGCCTTAGTTGCTATTTTCGGTCCACTAAACCTCGAGTTCAGCAAGTCTATAGTCTCCATAGTGTTTTATAGGCTTGTACGGTTGTTAAGCGTACGCTGCAAGGCATTCACACAGGACAGCACGTCCTCGTAGTCTTTGGACCATTCGCGCAAATTGCGCTCCAGACTCTCCAGGCGCGTCTGGCCCAATCGTATACCGCCGTGCTTAATGGCCGCGTAGCAGGAGCAGGCGAGCAGCTTAAAGCACTGCCGCCGCACCGCATTGTGCGCATGGCTCTCCCAGTTGGGGGTGCTGGCTACATACTGCCAGGCCATGCTGACATAGTCCACCAGGGCATCCCAGTGGCTAGAGTCGTGCAGTCGCTTGGCCTGCAATTGCAGCACTCGTTTAAATTCGTTGAGGTGCATCGACGCCTTCGAGTAGGCCGCCGCGTCTGTTTTCTTGCACAGGCGAGAGGTGGGAAGGGACTTGAAGATGAGCCGTTTCACATGGTGCAGCTCCTGCTCCAGCGAACTGCAACAAGGTAGGGGGTAAGAGGATGTTTATATTGACTTAGAAAGATAGCAACACTCACCTTATGTCTGGCGTAGGCAACTGCCTTCTGATCTCCTCCTCATCACTGGCAGTGTTCAGGCTGCTCGTTATCAAATCGATTAGCTGCTGCTGGGACAATCCCTGCAACAGGACAGGCAACGCCACATCGGTGTTTGTCTGCCCAACCGGTCGGTCGTCCATCTTCAGCTTTTTAACAATCGGCGTTCCCGGCCACAGTTGCTTGGTAGTGGCCATTTTGATGGGCGAATATGTCTCCATGGGCATGGGCTCCGGCGGAGTGCTGCCCATGGTGAGGCGCTTCCTGGGCGAGCTGCGCAGGATCATGCCGCTGGTCAGTTGCAGGTTCTTGGTGGGAGTACGCTGGAAGGGACTGCGCATGGAAGAGCCGCTGGAACCGCCGCCGCCTCCATTCACCTTATCTGGAGAGAACGTCGTGGTAAACCGACGCCGTCCGCGCTGTCGAATGACCAACTCGTCCGGCGAAGGCAGCGGCGAGAAGACAAAGTCCTGGGCCTGCACCACATTCACATCGTTATCCACCCTCAGGCCCAGGCCCCCATTAGCGTTCGGTGTGTTTATTATCACTGCAGCCGGTGTCGGTTCATCCGGAGTCCGGCGGTTAGCATTTGTTGGAGTGTTGGCCATGCGCAGCGCCTCCAGTCTGTCCGGGATCTCGGCCAACGCCATTCGCGTCTGCAGCGGTGTCGTCATTGCTGTAAAATGCATTACGAGATTCTATAAAAACCTTTTTGGCACCTGCACCGGACGTACCGCTTAGATGCTTCGCTTGATCTTCGCAGCAGAATCACCGATTTATGCGTTGGCGGTTTGTATGGTTTCCTGGCACTTGGGATCGAGAGGAATTATCTTTTGGCGTCCCTCCAGGCGAATGCAACTGTGATTTTTACTTGTTTTTGTTTAAATTGCGCCAATTCGCGCAAGGTGGCAGCACCTTTCAGAGATGGGTACTCGGCGGCGAAACTATCGCAAGTCAATCGATATTGCAACTAAATACCCTAACAATGGAGTATAAGGAATGTGGCTCCAGCTTTGCCTATCATACTGGTTTCAAACGTCAAATCCGAATTGGGACTTCAGTTGGCAGCAGTTGATGGCCTGAAGAAAGTTTCCGAAGCATAACTTATAAGCTTGTTTTAATTGAACCAATATTCATTCATTCTTCCTCAACGATGTTTCTTTAATTTGTACATTTTTTAATACCAGATAGTTTGACTTTGTGCTATCTGGCAGCTCTATGTCAGATATATCAGCTGTCTGGCTATACGGCAACCTCTGGCCTTCTTTTCATCTGAGTTTTCGTTGCCAGCAGTCGTCGGCGCGCTTAAAATATTAAATAAAACTTATTAAATGGAAGAAATCCATGAAATATTCAACACACCTAATGTGCCACTTTCGGGCATTATATTATATCTGAAAACAGATATTCAGCAGGCTGCAATAAGTTGAAATTGTTGAAAACAAATGGGATAACCAAATGTGAATCAAACTCCACGTGTTGCAAGTGGACACTTGTGGACAGGCTGAAATTTTACTATTTTTGAGGTATTTAACATTATAAGGCACACTTACTTATCTTTAACCACTTGAATGATGACATCTAACATACCCAATGCTGAGAAATTATGTTGAAAAATACTTAACATGCATCACCATCTGATTCGGTTGTAAAAGAAATAAAATGTAATGCAAATACTTAAGAATATCATGTTAATTGTTGGTTTCTGTTTGCAGATGGAAAGTATCATTTAGCAGATGAGGAATCCTGCTCTTTCTTATATCGAGTTGGTCCACAAAAGGTAATTTCTTAATATTTTAATTCAAATCCTTGTATTTTTCTGGCCAAATTGATGATAAACTCATACCCAACTCTGAAGAATATGTTGAAATCTATTTAACATGCATCACCATCTGAATAAATTATTTATCGTTTAAACTTTAATTCCAGTATATTATTTGGTTACTAATTTTGGCTATTTATAACTTTGCAGGCCAGATCTTTTGCTGCAGTGATTCTTTCGAAGGCTTGGAACTGAGAAGAAGGTAATTTATCAGTCCTTGTATAAATAATGCCATGTTTATTTCTAAAATGATGATAACTTCATACCCAACTCAGAGAAATAATGTTGAAATCTATTTAACATGCATCACCATCTGAATAAAATCTTAATTGAAAGTTTTTCAAAATTAAATTTGAATTACTAAACATAATTTTTCTTTTACAGACAGGCGAACTTCGTAGACGACTTCAACTATCAATGATTAAAGCTATCAAATGGTAATTACTCCCCTATTAATTAAAAGTAAAATTAAATCCCCCAAACTGATGACATCTATCATACCCAAAAACTGAGAAATTATGTTGAAATCTATTTAACATGCATCACCATCTGACTTAAAACTTTAAAGTTAACTCTGCCTATGTTTGAAAACATAGTTAATAAGAATTATTTCCTTCAATTGCAGATGCTGACTTAATAAAATCTTCACTTATAATATATAAAATAAAGTCTTTATTTTAAAAACATACATAATACAATATTTTAAGATCTTACAAAACTGTTTAACACGCTGCTCCCCACAACAATAACAGGCTGAGGAATAGAATCTCCTTCTTGCTCAGTAGATTCCAACTGGACGAACCACCTGCTCCTATTCCATCAAAGAACACCTCTTTCTGGGCTGTTTTTCGCACAGCAGCACCGCCATTAAAGTCGCGTTTCTTCTTAAAGCTCTCATAGTACCAATCCATGCCATCCTTGCGATCCACTCGATCAACCTGAAGGAGCTCCACTTCTGTGCGTTTTTGGGCATTGGCTGTGAGCTGATGCTCACTGGCCAAGCCTTCGTTGTCCGCACTGGGCGTGGTGCGTTGGTACTCCTCCGCCGTGGGCTGAGCAACCGCCTGCTGCTGGTGGGGCGTATACACCTTGGTGATGGTGGAGCGACCTCCGCCGCGTATTGGCTGGGAGGGAGGTGGTCCCACGGAACTTGTGGGACGCGTGGTAGTTGCCTGATAGTCTCTGGGACTCTTCGGCGTTGTTGTAGTGGTCGTCGCCCAAGTTCGACTCTTTATCTGCGCCACGTGCTCTTCAGCGGGTGGAATCAATAGGATGGTCTCCGCCGTGGTGGCTTGCACTAGAGGTGGAGGCCTCAGCAAGGTCACGGATTGTGCCTCCAGATCGTCGTCATCGTACTGCGACTCCTGCGCCTGTTCGCTGCTGGATGATGATCCGTCATATGCAGGAGGCGCCTGGGTGCTGGTAGTGGGTTTTGTGGTCCGCGCTGTGGTTGTGGTGGCTCTGGTTGTAGTAGGGATCATCCTATTGCTCGGCATCAAAGGCGTTGTGGTGGTAAAGTCTGGAGTGGTTTCCGTAACATCGTAGGTAGCTGTCTCCGCACTTTCCCCATTGCTCACAGTGGGTTTAGGTCTCGTCTGAGCAGGAATGGGTACAAAGATGTGTTTTTCTTTGGCTTGTGCCACCGCTTCCGGCTGCTGCTTCCCTGTAATATTCACCGCCTCCACAGTGCCACGTCGTTGCTGGGGATCGTGCACTGGCATAAAGCCGCCCACGTGGACGGGGACAATTGGACGAAAGCCACCGCGTTCTATACTGGAGGGCTCTCTAAAGGTAGTTCGAAAGACACCCACTGTGGTGGCTGCACTCCCGCTCTCATTGCTCACGGCATCCTCCAGCGAAGAGGTGGTGGATTCTGTGTCCACATAGCGGTTCCTGGCCACACTCTGCTTCTCCTGCTGCTGCTGCTGCTGCTGGTCCTTCAAGTACTTCTCAAACTCCGCACTATTTGGCTGATACATCCTGGTCTTGCCACGATGGCCGCCGCTCGGCAGACTAATGTGGGCCATGCGATGGGTGGCGGGCATCTCGTCGCTGCCATCCGTTCGCTGCTTCCTCCCCCGATCCCCGAAGCCAAAGAAGCGACCCAAGCTCACACTGGGCAGTGGATAGCCGAAGAAGGTGAAGGGAGATCCAGAGCCGGGTTGCGGCTTCCGATTGAAGTACTTGGTGTGCAGTATTGTATTGTTCAGATCCAAGTTGCTGTTAAGCGTGGGATTCGGCTTGGGGCGCTGCGAGGTGCTTACTACTGAGTTGGTGGTGTCTGGTGCTTCGGTGGCGTCCACATACTGATCGTAGAAGTATTCGCTTTCACCTACTAGAGGCCGATCGCCCGGCAGTCTTGTGCCCTCGAATGCCTCGCATTCGTCGTTGAAATCCTCAGGCAAATCGCGCTGGAAGACATCACCATGCTCGTTGAGCAGTGGCAACTGGTTGCCATCGCTGGTCCTTTCGTTTCCAAAGACATCCGTTCCCACACACAGACTCCTTTCCATGCGAGCTGCTCTTAGCAGGCGTCCATCCTGGCACTTGGGCCCTGGATAGGGAAAGTTTGTCTCCTGCAGCCAAACGGAGAGCCACTGCATCTCGCAGTTGCAATCGATGGGATTTCCTGGATTGAGAAAGAATGAGTTGTTAATTCGGAGATTTGGTTGTAACGATTTTGAGTTTCGTAGTGGATCTTACCATCCACATCCAAAATGGCTATATTTCCTCGAAGGTTTCGGAAGGTTCTCTCCTTGATGCTCCTCAATTGGTTATTTCGCATGGATAATACACGCAAACGGGGCATTGTCTCAAATGGGGAACCCTATGAAATTATTAAAAAATAAAAAAGAAAAGGTTTAACTAGCATTATAATATATAATAGGTGCCACAGAACCCCCTATGGAGTCATGACGGATTTGAAAGCTGGCCATTAGTATGCTATTATTAATTCTATTAAAAATTTCATAATCACATTCGCAATTTCAATACTTAAATCTCACCTGAATCCGACATATCTGGTTATTGTCCATTTTGAGCTCCACCAACCAATTGAGAGCCTTGAGCGGCATCGTGGACACCAACTTGACGCCATTGGTGGACAGGTCCAAGACCTCCAGATTGCGCATGCTGCGAAGACCTATGTTCTCCATGTTCCTGAAGTGGTTATTGGACAGATTGAGGAACACCAACGAGTTGGCATTGTGGAAGCTTTCCGGCGAAATGTAACGCAGTTTGTTGTACTGAAAGTGGGAGGCTAGGAGGCTAGGTAGCTCCTCAAACACATGATCCTTGAGCTCCACCAACTTGTTGTCGGCCAGAACGAATTCCTGCAGCTCGTCGAGGCCCTTGAGGGCACCCGGTTCCACGTTCCTGATCTCATTGCTGCTGAGATCGAGATACTGTAGCTTTGGTAGATTCCGGAAGGTGCCCTGCTGCAGTTCCACGATGAGATTATTGGACAAACGGATTTCCACGACATTTCGCCAACCGCCAATCACATCGGATTGGATGCGAGAGATCTGATTGTAGCTAAGATCGATGTCCCGCAGGCTGTTCAGGTTTCCCAGCCCCACGGATATGTCCAGCAGGGCGTTGCCCGACAAATCCAGGTACTCCAGCGATCTCTGGGTATCGAAGGCAGTGGGTGAGATGCTGCGTATCAGGTTCCTGGACAGGTCCAACTGCTCCAGCCTGCTGTTGTTCGAAAAGAAATTATCCGTGATGGCTTCCAGTTTATTGGACTGAAGATTCAGGTTCCTCAGCTCCGCCAGCGGAAGCAGAGCTCGCTCATCCGCCTCGCCCAGTTGGTTCTCCTGTAGATGGAGCAGCTCTAGGCGTTGGATTCCAATGAAGGAGGTGTCCTCCAGCTGGCGAATCTCATTCTGGGCCAGACTCAACACCCTCAACTCGGATGCCCCCTGAAAACCGTG
>VNJV01014004.1:0-25356 GCA_008042635.1 Drosophila nikananu | reverse complement strand
ATTTAGGGATATTGATTTAATGATATTTTTCATTTGAAATTTATTGAGGTTACAATATTTTTGTTTATTTGAAATCGATGACTTTAAGAGAGTGCATAACGTTTATTTTTATACTAGCTTTAAAATGCAAGCCTTTGCATTTCTGGAGGGTGTTTATTTTACTTATAAACTAATCGAACTTATACAATTTGTTAGGTTAGAAAAGTGGTCCCATAAATTTAAATATTCCATCCTTGTTTGACACCTTTACCAAACTGTCTTCAAACTAGGCCGATCTAAAATGTATATTTTTGATTTATATTTTTCCTTCTACATTTCTTATAACTATTAGGTATACCTGTTTTTTCTGCATGCATCACCTTAAGCTGTCTGCTTCCCTCTTCTCTAATTTCCGATGAGTTGGCAGAATGTGTAATGGCGATGCTGTTACGTGGATCCATCCTCCTGCCCGCCTGCCCTCGATTATCATAAGTCAATCGGGTATTGGCCCAACTAACCGCAAGCGTATGACAGCCGCATGCTTGTGGCTGTCTCCGCTGCGCGTTCTGGTAATACGATTGCAGTGTTATACAACACCTACTGACACGTCTTTGCGGTCGCTCTGAGTAGTTAAATACACACAAATACGAATGGGATGATGGTATTTGCTTGTCAAACGGTGGGAAATCTGATTTCAGAGTTAAATAACCAAATAAATTACGTACAAGTTTAGCGATGGGTTCCTAAAATTGTCATACAAATAAAATGTGAAAAATGTCACAGGTAACAAGTAAAAAACAGGAAGATTCCAGATTAAATAGTTGAATAACTTAATCTTAAACTATATTTAATTAAACTAAAAAGGAAGTAGGAAACTATTAAAATTAATTATGAAAAGTGTACATTTTTAAAGTAAAACTAATTAATTAGACAACTAGCACTGCCATCTTTACTTCAAAATATTAATATTTGCCTCGAGTTCTGGATTCCCCGCTGAAAAATTAATTTCAGCTGTATAAAATAATCAAAGCTTTTAGCTTTTAATTCCATTTTCCTTCCAAGCAATTGTCCAAAGTCAAACTCAACAGGGAACTCTTTGTGCCGCGCATTAAAACGCTTGGCATTTCTATTCCGCGGCTCATAATGCAGAGAAAAGCGGAAAATTGTGGGGGGGCGGAAGGAAAGGCGGACAAAGCATGAAAGTCTGCGAGCGAGAGAGCTGATTAAAATTTTGCAGCGACCGCAAATTAAAGCGAAAACATTTTTAGGGAGTCAGCCGCGTGTTTGTGCAACTCCATGGAAGCGAACTGCAGGCCAGGAACATGCAATGCCACAGGCGCCAGGCGAAAAGTTGATCTTTTGCCGCACCCAGCCGGAGTCGGGACTCTGGACTACGGATAACACCGAGGCCCACACATGCTCCTGCCCACACAGGCACGTCCAAGTTTAACGCAAATAAATTGCGCATTCAGACCGAAATTAACACGGCTGGGGCGGAGGAGGAGCCACCCGAGCTGGGTGGCAACCATAACGAAGCTTAAGCACAAAAAATATGTGGAGAACGACAAAAATACGGAAGCCAGGACGAGAAGGGCAAAATAAAAACGAAAGCCAAGTGGGCAATATGACTCGCTTTTGCCCACTGTTTTTCTGCTTTCTTCTTTTTTATTCTTTGTATCCTGTGGATTGCGTTTTCTCTGGTTTTTGCCAGCATCAGCAACAAAATGCAGACAGAAACAGGATGCAGGAGACTCCATAACTTACGGAGTTCCAGCAACGCGCTGGGATATCCGTTTTGGGCATTTCCATGATTGAGGTTGCCCTCCGTTAAGTCTGAGACTGCGACAGCTCCGCCCTAGCGGTATTTGCCCTGCCTTTCGCCTTTTGCCTACTTGCCTATGCATGGGCCGTGGTGGATTGCAAGAAGATCCATTGCACTGAGAAAAAAAGGTTCTGATGCAGGGTGATGATGCAGACATTCCTAGGAAATATGTTCGAGAGTATGTATGTGAGAATAAGTGAGTTTAAAATAAAGATAAACCTCCAAAACTCTTATTAAACAGCAATATCCTTCTTGCTAAATATAATTAAAGCATTAATCCAACTTTTAATTTTTGTTTTAGGCTTGAAAAGTTGCCATATTTTGTCTCAGTGCCCAAAGAACGACCGACAACTTCGCGTTTGGCATTTAAATTGATGTATTCCGAGACTCCGGCTCTGGCCATGACTGTCATAAATGTGATAAGGGATGATATGCCTTGTTTCTGTGCCGCCCTCAAAGCCCTTTCCCTGCTGCCACGTTTCCATTTACTGACATTTGGGGCCTGACTGCTTTGTCTTAATTAATAAGTCAATAGCCTGAATGCTTGAGGCAGCTTACGCAGCCGCCCGCCCAACCAATGGCAGCTGCTCGCCTCCATAATTTAGTTAATGCGCGCCTAAACTAAGGCCTCTGCCAGGAGGAGGCACGGCTCCTGCTCCTGCTCCTCCGTCCTGGCCTCCCTCACTCCATTCATGCCCCAAAATCACAGATGCTCTTGTGCCCAACAAAGTGGTACAGATAGAAGCAATTTGCCTGCGAGACAAGGTGACAAAGGTGTGCGCGGCTGTTTTACATGTGCATGGTAATGGAGGCCATAATAGAGGTGGCTTGGGGCCATGTAGAAACGCGAATACCCTGTGCAAGCCTTAATTGGATGTGAGCAGAAAGGATTATTTGCGGGAACTATTTGTCAGATAAGCAGGTTTAGGGAAATATAACAGACTTATAAAATATGTATAGAAGAGGGAGTTAGTCGTGGTCTGTGGGTTCCTCGACATTATTAATATTTTAAAATGTTTTGGAAATGTACTAGGAAGAAGCTCAAATTCGATCAGAAACTACCTTAAATTTAAAGATATATAGAGGGGGCATTTATCTTAGATAAATAAAGTTAAATTCACCAAGAAAACCCCAATAACTTGCTCGTATCTCCTACATAAAATAGCAGCTTAAGCAGTATATTTTTAAGAACGAAACACCGAATAGATCTATCATATATTTTATGTCCTTTGTTGATAGCTCCTGTTAAGTAAAATGCAATCAGTTTGAAGGCTCCAAAAAAGCCACATTAGCTTTGTTGCCACGCTGGCAGGAAGTGTTTGAAAAAGTGTTTGTAATGCCGCCGCTTAATTTCGTTATGAGCCCCATGCACATTTACGCCATTTCGTAACATTTTCATAATGGCGGAGCTGCCTGAATATGGGTGTGAGTCAGAGTGTGGATGACTGACAACATCGTTTGGTTGAGGTTTTTTTTTAATGCCGGCAACGTTGTGACAGCAGCAACACAGGCATCAGCCACCACATCAGCACGGCATCGGCGTTCAGCTGGGCCTAATGGCGCAAATGTTCAATAAAGAGGCTTTTAACGTGTGCGCTTGCTCCCTGCCCTGCCGATGAACTAGAGCGAGGATGCTGGGATCCTGGCATCCTGTACATACAATCTGGGCCCCCATCCAATGGCCCTCCCTTTTTAGTAGCCACTAGAACGCACTTTATGGCCCCTCACCTCGGACGGAGTACAAATGAAATGGCCATATTCATGCCCATTCGAGTTCTGAATAATACATGGCGGCCGTAAAAGCCATGTTTATTAGGGGCTCTGATAAAAATTGCAAAATATATATATTTAGCTCGATTGGATGGGAGGCCCATCTTGGGTTCGGGCTTTATTTATTTGGCTACGCATTTCGAAAACAATTAATTTCGCCGGACTACAAAAAAGTGGTCTGTCCTTCCGCTTGGCACCCGTTGGGTGTGTATTTTCGTTGCCTAATGCTTGAAATTTGTTTGGAAAATAAACACTCGCATGGCCGCCACACTTTCATGCCTTGATTGATGTGAGCCGAACCTCCTCCCTGCGGCGCCGCCCTCCGCCTCCTCTCTGGTTCCAGCACATGGTGGGGTTTCGGTTTCGGCTGCTGTTCCGTTCCATAACAAATAATTCTATATGTAGAGAGGGCATCATGAGTTCATTTTTAATTAAAAATTGCCTATGCGCGCGATCCAATAAATTCAATTCGGGCGAAACTTTTTCTGTGACGCACAGGCCCAGAGTTGATAAGTGAAAACTAAGCGCCTTGGCCATAAACAAAAAACAAGTATTTTTCTTATAAAAGTAATTACAAAATCATCTGGGTGCCATATAGCCACACGTTCCTACTACTATATATGTAAATGCCTTCACGCACTTTGTCTGTCGAGTGGAGATGGGGGAAGTTGAAGCAAAAGCAGAAGAAAGCTTGTGTCATTCAATTATTTTGCTATTAGTTGCTCGTGACACTCCACTTCACAGACATGCCCACACGTAGGCCTCCGCAGGGCGGGGGACTTGCTCCCCTGGTTTGAGACTACGCCCCCTGTCAGTATGCCCATGATTAATAAATGCGACACACTGTGGACCTGGACCACAACATTACTGACACCTCCAGAAGGCTATGGCAGACATCAAGGTGGGCTAAATATGCTGTGGCTTTGCCATTCGACTCTGTTTTTGCCCGGCCACAGCCACAATATGAAACTCACTCACTCACTCACTAGAAGAGGTGTGCACAGAAAATAAAGATATTAAAGTTTAGGTATCAATTACTCCTGAGAGGAGTTATTTATATTATAGATTTTACAATTGAGAACCTTTTTCTTATCTTTAATACCATTTTCAAAGACCAAGAAGGTTTATTTAAGATATTCTTAAGAAATCTCTTTAAAAATTGTTTAACGATATAAAACCCGTTCGGTTTGCCTTTTCTTTAAGTGCACTCATGCAAAGTTTGCCATCGCACGCAGACCTTTTGTCAAAAACAGGTGACAAAACAAGTACACGTAGACATAACGTGTATTAACTTCTCTCCAGAGGCGGCGAACATCAGCCACAAGGAGCTGGAGCCCAGGAGAGAGGGATATATGTGCATATGGGTGTATATTTCAACTTTAGGAGCTTGGAAATTGGTATTGCGGTGGGAAATATAATGAACTTTGTCACTCAGTCAGTAAGGGTTACCACCTGCCTCTAGCTATGCCTTAGCCTATGGTAATTCGCTTAATATATATCAAAGGATTATCAACTTGGCAGGAAAACACAAAGCTTTTAGTCTGATACTCACATTAAAGCTGAGTTTAAAAGGGAATTTCTTATGCTCTGGGAGTTTATAGTTCACTGGGGCCGATTTAAGTGAGCCCGCATGGAAATTGTGTAAGGGCGTCCTCTTATCCCTTGCCAAATCCAATTAGTTGAGTTATTTATATTTATTCATACGTCTTCATCGCTTAGTCTCTTTCTCTCGTTGCAGATTGAGGATATCCATTGACTCGCAGTCCCACAGCATTCAATCAAGCGGAAATCGGTTAAAACTTGAAAGAGGTCACATTTTCGGCTCTTTGCAAAACACCAATCTTGAAACTAAATGACGCCTGTGTCTGAATCCGAAGAGACCCTGCTGCCACACACCGCAACGCTGGACGCCAGACGACGGCCACAAATTAGCCAGCCAGTCGTAGATTTGCAAGTCTAAGCATTAGCAACCCAGGACCCTGAGAAAAGGAGCACTCCCCAAGGCGCCACAAACAGAGGAGCAGGAAAACATCAAACGGAAGCCTCAGCAACAACCAAAACAGCATCAACATCAGCGTGTGTGTGCGTCTGCGACTATTTTTTCGAGAGCGCCAAAGGATTCATTAAAAAACCGCCAACCTGGAACTAATGGAATTAGAGAATATTGTGGCCAATACGGTCTACTTGAAAGCGAGAGAAGGTAAGTGGCTTTATTTTGCTTTTGAAATAAATATGTATATGCTTGACGAAAAACAAGGAGACAGCAAGAATGTTCTTAATGCAGGATTCAAATCCTGTTAAATGCCACTCAAATATAGATTTTTCCTTTGCCCTGCACATGTCCTTTCACTAAATTCAATACAACAGAATGTTGTGAATGGCACAGTTTTTCTCCTTTCTTTTTTTTTTTTTGTATTGGGGGACACAACATCCTTGAAGGGCACGTGCTGAAGTGGCCTGCGCTGTCACCTTGTCATCGATTTTTCGCCAACCAACCCGCCTGCCTCTGAGGGGTGGCCTGTTTAATTGTAGGGATTGAAGTTGGCTCGGCTTTCCCATCTCCGGAATGGAAGAGGATGCTGCGACCGAAGTTGTCCTCGATTCCGCCTCCGCCTCCGCTGCCTGGTGCCTGGTCCTGGGCTTTATCTAAAGTTAATGAAGCGTTAAATGTTTGCGCTCCAGCAACTTATTCATTTTCATGCTCCATGTTGCCCGGGCTTTAAGTGCTCTATTGGACGCGCCCGCAGCTACACTTCACTTCGTTATCGAGGTCACACTTCAATTGCAGGGCTTCCAAGTTCAGTGTCATCTTTGGGAAAATCCATGGTTGAAAATTCAGCCTCCCCCGGCGTGCCCCTCGGTGTTGGCGCCATTGTTCTGTTTATTTACAGCAAAGTCAACTTTGGCGATTAGGTCTGGGCAAATTTATGCAAAGTTATGCATTAGAATGGCGAAAGAAGTCGTTGCAGGCGCCCAAAGGTCACCTTCAAGGCGGTATCGCGGAGCCGCACTGCACTCCCCAACATGTTGCATGCCACACTGGGTGCTGTTGCTGGGGCTATTACTGTAGCCTTTTTGCCGGCGCCCAATCAAATATTTCATTTTAAATGTTATTTATTTTATTGCTGTCTGCCCGATAGTAAAAGCGAAGCTACCTCCCTCTACCCAAAATGTATCTGGCAGATACTTGGGCTCGTTTGGTTTCAGGCCGCCTCAACAGATTTAAATGACAGAAACGTGCGCAAAATTTCAATTTGTAGTAATGTAATATTTTAGAGCGGAGCGGAATGGAAATGGAAATGGGACTGGGACTGGACCGAACCGGCAACAGCGCCAGTGGCAGAGGCAAATGGCTTCGGTTTCGGTTTCGGTCTGGGAGAACGGGATGAGCATCCACATTTGCAATACATTTTACGAGTCAAAAAGTGAATTTGTCTTTTGAGAAGAGCAGGAATAGCATAAAATCAAGTCGCGCCGCCAACTGCCAACGGCAAAGAGAAGCAAAATCCATTGCCATAAAGTTTTTCCAGTCCTCCCTTCGTATTTCCCCTATTCCCGGGCACTTCTTTTTCTGGTTCAAGGAAAAGTTCGCCGCCTCCCCCCACCCATCCCATTATATTTTTTTGGCCGGAAAGTTATGGCTGAATTTTATACTCCGGCATTGTGCTAGAGAGTGCCACCAGCTGAAGTATGCATAAGCAAATGCAAATCTAAAGCAAGGATGAGGGTTCGCGTCGGGAGAATACAACACGTTCTTTTTAGTCACTCATTTACAAGGACTTATGGCTACCAGACTTGTCTGCTTACGAGCGGTTTTCTTAGTTGAAAATATATTATATTCTACAGTGCCTGTCATTTTGTTTCAAGTTTAACAGATGGTATCTAACCTCCCTGTTAAAGTATCGTGGTTAGATAAAGTTTGGCTTTAAAAATCTATGCTTAACACAAATAATCGATACTTAACACCACGGTTAACAGCTCTATGTTATGCCTTACAGCACAAATCGGTGATTTAATAGATAATAAATAACACTCTTAACAACACTGTGCAACTCTGATACATTTTTGCAGGGTAACATATCGATTTTCTGTACTCCAAGTTAATCTTGTGACTCTTCCTAGCTATCAGGAACATTGACGGTAGAAAACCAATCCAAACAATCATAGAAATTGATAGTTGAACTTATAGTAATTGTTGCCTTGAGCTATCAGTCATCGAGTCCATCCCTTGACACTCATATATGACTACCCATCAAATCAAGGCCTTCATTAAATGCTGACACTACTCGACTGCTGTCCATCAAACCAATATATCAAACCAATATCCCACATATAAGCAATTGTTTTACCGGTACAGACTGCCTTCATACTTGGGTGTGTGCTGTGCTGTGATTCTGGCTGGGGCTCAAATATGCATGTGCGTTGTGCGATATGGAATGCAAGTCAACTAGAAGTCAACGACTGTCAGAGTTGGTCTGCAAAAGCAATTCTCTCGTATCAGTTGTCGGCTTGTCGAAAGCCCAACGTGCCCCGGGATCAGCACAGGGATCGGAGGTCGGCAGCAAGAGCAATAGCAGCCGTCGTACGTCACTCAGTGCGTCACAAAGCGGTGCCCTTATCGCCGGCTGGCGTTCGCTGGCTCCGGATCCCAGTGGGGCCGGGCCAATGGTGGTGGTGGTGGTGGTGCCAGCGATAGTGGAGCTGCATTCATTGATGCCGTCTGGTTCATCCAATGACCGGGTGGCCCACTGGCCCCGCCCCAAAACGTGTTTGGCAGCCGAGAGCTGGCTCTGTAAAGCTGCTTTGGCTAATTGAATGCATTCCTTAATGCCAAACTGGTGTTTGTCGCCGTCCTTTGTGATGGCATTACGGAAAAATGATGTTGCAGCTAGTCTTGGTCTTGCATTTCTGTGTCTTTTCTTTTGTTTTTACAGAGAAAGAAAAGCTTAACTATTATAAACAATATAAAGAATTTATGAAAAATTCGTTTATTTAAAATGCAAATTTCTTGTTTTCCATTCCTTTAGAAATGTAACATTTACGAGTATTTAATTCTTCATTTCAAATTATTGTTCTCTCAGTGACCACTTACTTTTTTCCTACTTCTTCTTGATGCTCTGGCATTAAAATGACGTCGCATTAAAATGCTTCTGCGGCGAGGGGAAAATGTCGCCATTGCCGCATAAATTTCATCCTAATGCCTGGCCATAATGCTGATTATACCAAGAGGCAGACTCCCGACTCTTGTGACGTTGAAGCTCCCGAGTCCACTCCAGTGCCACTCGAAGTTAGAATGAAGTGAGAAATTTAATTTGGTCCCAGCTCGAAAGTTTGACGCTGCTGCTGCACTCTAGTTATCAGCTCAGAGAAGTGCCATAAAGAGTGGAATTTATAGTTGCGATAGCGAATTAAAAATCCCCAACTAAAAGTGAACAATTAAGGAGCAGAGAGTCACAGAAGCTTATCGCCGGGTCTAAAAACAGCAGCCGCAACTTGTTTGTCGGTGGCTTTTGATGTCTCCAATCCATTTATGCACTGCTGCAAAAAATATATATAAAATATATTGCTTAAAAAATGTTTTCAAGATTGAAAAATGTCGAATCGTGCTCTGGCCATTTAGTAATCGTGTTTTGACTTTAAACACGACATTAAGCTGACTTGTTATTTGTAGTTTTTGTATATATGATAATATGTCCACTATTTTTTTTATTAAAAGTAAAAATAATATCTAGTTTAGCTTAGTTATTATTTTTTAGAAGCGACAGGTGCAGTTCATTGACCGGAAGGCCAAATATACAACTCCAGTCCAGTGGGCAAAAGTGGCCATCGCGTGGGCAACACAGCCACAAAGCACGCAAATTCATTTCAAGTGGTTGTTTGCTATTCCTGTTCTTTTTATCGGCTCTAACAAGCCCTTAGTTGTGTGTATGCCAAGCAGTTAAAAATCTGGATGTTAATTATCGCACGCAACTCTCCCGGGCCGAGGGAAAACAGAACCTACACAACCTCGGACAACAACTTGAACTGGTAGTGTAGGCCGCTTGGCCGCTTGACAGCTTTGCAACTTTGCAACCTGGCAATGGGGCAACTCATCAAACCGGCATTCTCTGTTGGGCAGTCCTGGGCTGGATGCGAACGATGTCCTGGGGAGATGGAGAAGCAGGCAGTGCGGTCTGCGGTGTCTTTTGTGCCCTTCGATGGCGGCTGCCGCTGCTGCTGCTGCTCCATCTGCAGTTGCAGCACGTACCGCCCTCAAGCCACGTTGAGGCAACTAATTTGCAATGTCAACATCAGGCGGATCTGGCTGTATCTCAGTTTGTATTTGTATCTCTGCGAGAACCCTCTGCCTGTCTGTCTGCCTGGGTAACTGGGGGGTGTCTGGTAATTGCAATCAAAACGATTGTTGTTTTGCAAATTGAAGGCGCATTGATTGGCCCGCGAATGCGAAGTGCGAGCGATTGTGGCCACGCATCATCGCACATTCACTCTAATTGTATATGTAAACCGGCAGCGCCTATAAAGTGCCATTCCATCCTCTACATTGTGTGTGCAGCAACTCCCGCAGCTAGCTGCCCTGCTCTTGTCGAAGTTAATGCCATATTCGTGCATATATCTGAACAGCGAACATTTCCGCTGACGCGGACAAACAATATTCATTATCACCTTGACGCGGATAAGTAATAAGCGAATGCTGATGCAGAGGAAGTTGAGTTAATCGTTACCGATCGATTTTGGGTTACCTTGTAATGGTTTGTGATTATGTGATATAATTTTTCATCAGAATAATAAGTGTATAAGTTGTAGGTTAATGCATTCTCTGATCTTTCGAAATGTGGCCCTGCAACTGTGTTGCAAGTACGAATTCTCTTCAGGTTTAGTGCCAGAAAAAATAATGGTAATGAGGTTTCTCTACTGAAAAATTAAACAACGGTACGCATGAATGATTATATATAATTGAAATATATTAAACGCACACATTTCATAATAATAATGAGTTTGATAGGCATTATTGCTGGGCTTAAATATTTTAAAACCGATTGATAACGTTCCTAAGAAGAGTTCAATGAATCAATCTGCCATTTATAACGCTCTTTGTAAAGTGTGTTCAATGGCGTTGCAAAGGCAATTATCCTGGCAAATTAAATTCAATTACTTGACCACAAAGGACTTCCCATTGAAAGGTGAAAGCCTCTTAAGATGTCGCTGTGAACAATGGCCTACAAAGTAGCAACGATAGTTGTTTGTACACTGTCATACTGTTGGACTCTTACGCCGTTTACAAAGGAAAGAGCCATTCGAGAAACTCAATTATGTGGGATTATAAGGAAGTAGGAGAGTTTACAGCCCAAACAAATCTAGCCCAGCACTTGGCATCGAGAGTTTCATGTTTATTCGCTGTCTGTTTCTGTCTCAGTGTTTTTCTCTTATTATTTTGTTTGTAATTTACTTTTTAGTACGCTGCCGCTGTGGGAATTGAAGAGATTGCTTGTGAAAAACCGGTAGCCCCCACAATTGTGGGGGGTTCGCGCACAGAAACAGATACGCTTACGGATACAGATACAAACTGTTTTTGACGTAGGCAAACAGAAATAATCAGAACGACAATAACAACAGCAACAGCAGCAACGGCTGGCAAGAGCAATAATAAGAAATAACATCGAAACGTCGACCCCCGAGAGTCGCGAATCGAACGCTGTATTAAGTGACGCGCTGCTGCGTCAGCAAATGAATATTTAATCGGAATATTTAATCGTTTCGGCGACGAAACGCGTATACGTAATATGCGAAATATGAGTATTCAAATATACCTTCTTTTCCCTTCGTCGCCTTGGGATATTTGTCATTTGTCTTCGTCTTTCGTCTTCATTGCCAAAAAAAATGTCGGCTTTCCCTTGTTAATTGATTGAAATGGATATTCCGATAGCCATCAAATAGATTGAGTTTTATTCTCCTCGTTTGCGTCTGTGATTCAATCTAGTTTGGAATTTTTAGAATCTCATTAAGCGACCACCGGGGAATCCCGTCCGCAGCGGGTGTCACCTTTTGCCACAACTCCTGTCCGATGCAAAAGCTCTCCGGTTACGGGTTTCTCGTGCCGCGTGCCTGAGAATTAACCCGTTCTCAACCAAGACCACCGCACCCTGGCTCAGCATGAACTATGAGCGTAATGTAATATTTATTGTGGCGACCGCAAAGCGAAATGCGCCAGGTGGTGGCCCAGTATCCCTGGCAGCCCTTATCCTGTGTCCTGTGTAACCCCGCATATCGCAGCGGTGGGTCGCTGACATGCTTAAAAATGCATGCACTAATGACCACAGAGACGACAGGTTCATGTACTCAAATGCGATCCGGCGACAACAATATCCCGATGGCATGAGTGGTGGCCAGTGGCCAACCGGGCGTATGATTAATGTTTTAAAATTTCATGTAAACACCGGGAACCCAGAAATTTTTAATAACCATGCTAGAGAATAGAAGTCAATATAGTGGACAAAATATAGGTGGTATATCATTAACTGGGTAGCAAGTTTTATATAAGTATAAGCAGCTTTGAAGTTAAGAAATTATGGTATGTAATCACTTTTTTAAGTGAAGTTTCTACCATTTGAAGTTTTGATTTCTGTATTTAGAATTAATTAGATGAATTTATAAAGGGATTTGATGTTGATAAATTGATAGTAACGTTTTCTCTATTTTAATTTAAAATTGATGAAAGGGATTTGGTTTTGATAAATTAATAGTAATGCTTCTCTATTCCCTTCCGTTGGTTCTTTGCTTTGAGGGTTCTGTAAACATCAATCACGAAATGCTTTCAAGCTAATATTTTTAAATTTCCTCCCCAACTATTTATAAATGTAGGTGTATACAGTTTTTACCTTTATCTTCGCCAGCAGCTCGACCGGCACACGCAACTTGTGCACAGACGCCTGTGGGCAATGGGCACTGTAGGATGGTTGGGATGGCGTGCGGATTATATACAAAATAAATTGAATCTATTCACTTTTGTTGCCCAAAAAAGGCAAGAAATGAAAAGCAAAGAAGCCGCCGCCGGGCTCGACGTTCGACAGATCGCCAAACAGTCAGATTTATGTATACTATATGGCCGAATATGGCGGGTGGGGAAGAGCCGCAAAGACGGAGGCAGCGATAAGCAAAGCGACTTAAGCGCCATTAGCCTGCCACGAGCCCACGTCTATTGGAGCCGGGACCATAAAGCAAATTTATTGATTGTTTTGACAATTAATTTTTTATACTGTGCATTATTTATATACGAGTATGTTTGTATGTATATGGTGGTCGTGACTGCAGGATAGAAATTCCATGCAAAACGATGCTTTTTATATTTCGTATACTGACTCAGCTCAGCGCTCCGTCTCCCTGTGGCTCTAATTTATTTTTATTATGTTGGATTCTTGTTTTAATTTGCCGGGCGGAGCTGCAACAAGCGTGCCAGACTCATAAATTAAAAGCATCAAAAGTCGCAAAGTGATGTGAGTTTACAGGGCAACGAAGGATTTTCATGTTCTTGTCGTGGGAGAGGGGAGAAGGAGATGAGAAGATGCTCCTCGGATCGGTGGGCGGCTGGATTGTGATTAATTTGTCGGCAAGCCAACGCGACGTATGCGCAATGAACGCAAATGCCAGCCGACAGACAGTCTGGGATTGGGACTCGGATTGGGATAGAGAGCTGGGGCGTAAGCTGCTCTTCTGGTCAAAACAACCAGATCCCGAGGATAACTCGCCTATTTGTCTTTGTTAAGCAGAGTCGCCCATTGGCGGTGTATTCAGGCGCCCATTCCCCCGAGAACCAGTCGAGTCCTTATGATTGATGGCCCCGAGCACAGTGCGTGTTGCCTGCTTTTAGGCCCTGTCGCCTGCCACTTTTACGAGCACGAACAATGCCGCGGGAGTGAGCCACTGAGCTTAGAGACTGCGTTAAATAAAAAAGAAACGCCCATAGTTTGCAGTGTGCCAAGAAACGTTCGGGGAAATTGGGAGAGACCGTGTCTCGGTGTCGTCCCTCCCATCACACCTCTGCGAAGCTCGCTTTTTATGGGCTGGCATAAAGCGAAACAAAAAATAAGAACAAAAACAGTAAGGCAGCGAGAGGAGTCGGAACTTGGCATATTTTATGCTTGCGTCTGCCATGAAAATGTAAGTGTCGCAGTGAAAATTTCTGCTGATGAAAGGAAAGTGAGTTATATGGGCACACTGGGCTTCGCTGGTGAGTGATGCGAAATCGATAAATATTTATTTGGCGACTTTTACGATTATGCCCGGGGGCTCACCTTTTGCCTTAAAGTGTGTGCAATCGAACGTGATTTGCCGGGGTTTTTCAAGATTTATTAGAGAGAGATTCAGTGGAGAGGGTCATGAAATATGAATATTCTTTGGATATTTGACCAGTGTGCGGATAGGTAGTGCCCATTGAAATGAATCTCCTGTTGCTGTCGCTGCTTCTGCTGCTGCTGCTGACAACGTGTCGTATGCGCAATTTTGCCATATAAATGACGGCATTTCAGGTTTATGGCAGTTTGCGATTCTCACGCGCGTTTCGCATATCAATTTCATTTCAATTTTTGACAGCATACAACGCATCCATTATCCATTAAGCTGCAGCGTGCGAGTGCGAGGCACAGGCACTGTGTCGATGTTGCAGCTTTAATTTCTAAAATGCAGCCCGGGTCTTTACACTTCATTGGTTGCCAAATGTGCCAGCAAGTTGAAACGTTGTCACTGGCAGCAATATCAGCAATAGCAATTCCCCAAAGCAAATAAATAAATGTCAACGACAAAATGGGGAAACCAAAGGTAAGCCGCTCGGTTTTTGCAGTTACTGCTGCTGCTGCTGAGGCTTAAAAGCAATTATAAAAGGCAGCGACAGCGACTAGATATATATGGCATTTCATTGTATTTCTCTTGTTTGCAGAAGCTTTTCAATTTCAATTTACCATTTACCAAACCCCATTTGCCATTTAAACTGCATCTGTCGCTGCATAAGCATAAACACAATAGAAGTAATGCACTGCCCCAAAACCATCTCCCATCATCTACGAACCGTTGTTCGAATTGATTTTATTTATTGATAGCGCGTGGAGAGAATTGCAAATGCAATTTCAATTAAATTGTTGATGCCACAAAAGCTGACGAAGTTTGCAGTTGCAATTGAAATCGCAGAGCGCAGCTTTTTGTTTATTTTGTTGATGTCTGGAGGGCTGTCGGCTGCCCGCGGTCCCCAGTGACAGTTCCCATATAAGAACTGCCACTGAAATCAAACCGAATCAAAACAGTTTTGGAAACCATACCAAAAAGACCGCACAAATGTCACTGCAAACTTCAGAAGCTGACAAACCTAATCGTCATTCCCCGCCTTCGTGTTTATCTAAGGATTACGCCTGAATAACACACGCTATTATTATTACACTTTCGAGACAAAGATTCTTCTGGGTCTTATTTCGTTATTAATTTCACTCAATAAATGAGAAGGGGGTTTGAGATTTATGGCACAACATGTGCAATCATGTGCACTGGTTTAATGCCGGGTTTTGTGGAATGCCATCATCTAGAAATACCCATTTATGATTTCTAACAGAGCTCAGCTTCAAATATTTCTCCGGCCATTATTATTAGCTGGGCTTGCAATAAATTTCTTGGCTGCAATTATTTCCGCCCTGCGGCATTCAAAGCCACAACTAATTACGATTCCAGGATTAAGGATATGCTGCCTTGCTGCCAGGGCAAAGATAATGGTGATTGCACTGGCTGCTGGCTGCTGGCAGCTATGTGTATGCAATATACATTATCTCGCTGTATTTATGGTGCTGCTACACACGCGGCGTACGAGCAATTCCCCGTTGCGTATACGCCCGGTGTACTCGGTATGCGTATTTAATTATAATTACTACTTACAAGCTGCCTAATGCGCTCAACGCGATTGGCGTGGGTGTACAGAGCTAGTGCAGCAGCGGGGAGGAGATTGCTGTGCACACCCTTATATCGAATTATAACATGAACATAAGCGCATTAGAATGTGCCGAGAGGCGGGCTGTCGCTTGGCTTTTGCCGCTGTCAATGCATTCTGCCATTGCATATTTGCCTTTGTCCCTGACAGCCACCGCCTGCTGATTGTCTGCGAGTGTGTGGGTGGGCGGCCGGGCTTGGCCGGGGCTGGGTTGGGTTTTCTTCGTTGCCGGGCTTGTCAGCTAAAAATAACACACTCATACGGACGGATTCAGAGAGCGCGTCCGCCCAGAGATAAACATGCCGAGTCAGTCGCTGAGGCTGATAAGTCACATTTCTTGGCTAACTTTTGCCAAGACATTTATTTCCAAACACTTGCCTCTTTTTGTATTTCATATTTTAAACTTTTTAATTAAACGGCACATACAAACTAAGCTTTAAATTAATGATGGTACGCATGGATATGAAAACAAATATTCATGTCTGTGTGCCATCGTGGTGCACTTCAATTATAAAATCGAGAAGCTGTGCAAACTGGAAAATTGAGAAAGTCAGGCTCATTTTTCAGCCTGCAACTGCTGCTGCTGCTGCTCCTCATGCTTCTGGTCCTGCTGCTTTCTATCTCATCACTTATCCGGATTCATCTGTTAAGTGCCGAGAAGTTAGACATGCAAATGTCCGTCCAGGGAAAGCGTCTGCTTGGGACAAACGACGGAGAAATTGCAGCCAGGCGAGCAAGAGGCAGCCGGCTTTTATTGGCAACAGCAAAACCATCAATCAGAAACGGCATCAAATCGCCGGTTTATGATAACTAAATGCAAATGAAAATCAAAATCATCAAACTGCAGCCGACTGGCAGGGAAAATGAGCAAGAGTAAATAACGAGCATCGATCATGTTGTAAGGCTGTCAAATGAGCTGCCAAACAAGGCCAGTTAATGTGGGAATGCGGCATGTGTGTTTGTTTTTCTCTCTGGTTGTGTTTTTTGTTCGCAACCGCAAACATTTATCTATCGGCAAGTGCGGGCTCTCGACGGAGGCTCCACTCGAACCGAAATTAAATCAAATGTTTGGCAAAATGTAGAGCATTTAATTGCCTGACTTGGTCGTAAGTCGCTGCGACTTGACTCCACTCGACTCGACTGCAATTAATGTCAAGTCAGCGGACACTGATGAGCCGCCAATGAGGGCAACTAATAAAATTCATTCATAAATAATTCAATGGCACAAAAAAAATAAACGCGCTACTCTCGCGAGTCGCGGCTCTCGCAGTGTCAATTTATAACAATTTCGCATGCGTCGTCAACGAAAATTGTGCGCGGCTTAATTGATTTGTTTTGCACCCAATAGAGCGCCATTATTTGGCATTTGAATGCTTTTGGACGAGTCTTGCCAAATTGGTGTAGATTGAGAATAATTGTGGCTGGCTCCGGGCTACCCAGACTCCTTCTTCTCCATCCAATCACTCGCCGTGTTATCAGCAGCGCTCCACGACGCCTCTGCAAGTTGGGTTATCAGGCAATCTTCTATCTCGGCCATGTGCCCGGCTAATGAACAGACCGACCGACCAAAAATAGAACAAAATACTGCCACTCGTACATGCAAATCCCAGACTGATAAACTGGCCCAGATAATTGCGAGGAATCTGGCACCCGAAAGCCATTCAATAAGCCCCTTTTTTGATAGAGCAACGAAAGAAAAGCACATGAAAATTCCCCTTTAAGCCGTTTTTAAATAGCTTCCCTGGCAACAGCTGCTGGTTGCCTTCACTAACTCGCTCCGATCGCTCACTTGTTCGCCGATATATTACACAAATGTTGTACAACTTCAAATGCAACCATATGTGCAACAGCGAACAGCCAACGGCCACAGCAGCAACAATATTATTTGCAGCAGAAATAGTTTTCTACATCGAGCATACTCATTACAAAAACGGGCATGCCAGGCACAGACAGAGCTTAAGTAAGAAAAGGTTATTATAAATTATTATTATATATTATATATTATTTTATTCAAGGATTGTGTACCTGCAAGTTTAAACTCTTTTGTTTGTATACTGTGACGTGTAGTGGGTAAATTCTAGTCCATAGTCCATCAGCTGTGTGTCCGAGAATGTTTATTTCGCTTTTCAACATTTTTCTGTGCAACTAAATACTTTTCCACAGTTGCACACACACGCACGATGAATTATAAAACGAAAAAAAAAAAAGTATTATACATGGCAAGACTAAAATAAAAGCCAATAGCAATTAGATGGCAAACTAGTTTGTGGACCAAGAGCACGCCAAGATCCAGTGTTTTGTGTATGTTACTGTGCAGAATGAATGAAGAGTAGTGAAAATAAGTGAAAGATGCCTTAATACCCATGTAGACTAATCAAATGAAAAGTTGTTGGACTCAACTATTAAGGGAAGCATGTGACACTGGGATAATAATAATATGGAAGAGGAAATAGGTAATTAAACATACATATTGCTATGTTTAATTACTGAAAATTTTTCATTCATTATTAAGATATGATATATAGCTGACATATATTTAATATTCAATAGATTTGCTTATCAAAATACTCACAGTTAAATATATCTTAATACTTTGATATTTACTAGGGATACACAGAAAATGATATTATTGTAAACGGGTTTAAACTATATCTTCTTAAGATAAAATTCAGTTAATAGAAAAATAGGAAATAATTTGATTTACAGCCACGATAACCCCCAGTTCCATCACACCCCAAGGGGAAACTGATACCTATCAAGTAGTTGAGGAGCGCATAAGGCGAAAACATTTCTGAAATTCATTGCTGACGCTGAAATATGCAACATTTTGACAAATACTTTTGACAGCTGCAATGCTGACTGCTTCCCGCTGCTCAACCGGCGGTTGTTTAGACCAGGCCAAGAGTGGGCTCCCAGTTCCAAGCTGCCAGCGCCCAGCTCCGGTATCCATTCTCCGGAGTGCGTTGGCCGAATGCGACGAAAGCGAGCGAGTGAAGCGGCCGGTCAGGCGGACGGCCCAAAATCGAGTATCAAATCACGACACGAGCAGCACGTTCGGACTGTCAGCGCCGGGCAGAATTATTTAAATTATGTACAAACTACACTTGGCAAAAGTTGAAATGCGAGACACGCGCCATGTGCTGCTGAAGCTGAAGCTGTAGATGTAGCCGCCCTGCCTACTATGCCTTCTGTGCAATTTGATTTTGTGTGAAAAGTTTTTGGCCGAGAACTTTTCGGCATTCTTCAGCTCGCTCAATGCCTGATTATTTTTATTATTTGTATGCTTGCCTCGCCGAATTGTTTTTCGGTTTTGGCTTGGCAAATTGCACTTTAATGCGACACGGTCGCCACCCACCCACCGCCTAGAGAATGGCTAGAGGAACGTGCAATGCCTTTGATCCAATTTGCAATTCCAAGTCCCAGCCCTGCGGCGTGCCTTAAATGCCAGTGAATGTGAGGGAGGCATTTGCATTACAAATTCCTGTGCTACGGGCATTTTACTTAGCCGGCTTCTATTTTATTTTATTATATTTCACTTTACTTCATTTAATTATCAACGGCACACGAGCAACTCAAATTTCAGCACGGCATCATGGAAAAGGAGGGATCTGATCCGCATCCTGGGGTCTCTCGAGGAGCTACGAAAGGCTGCCGCTGCTGCTGGTGCTGCTGGTGCCGCCTTTGATGTGTTTTCTCGTCCTTGACGTCTCTCGATTCCACGTGCGCGCCTCATATCCTCTATCCACCGGTCGGTCCCTCACAAAAGGTCAAAGTCCCTGACAACAGTTGTCTGAGTTTAAGGCTAAAAAGGCGCAAGGGCTGTCGGCGATTGCCAGAAATAAGGTTCCCTACAAAATTGTCACCCAACGACAGCGGCACGATACGATAATGAGTTCAGCCGGCACACGCGTCGTATGATTAATCAAATGGGAGTGAGGCAGAAAAAACACGAGCGAAATTGAATACGCTTTATTGATTTTTATTATTTTTCAACTTTTCATTTGCGCGGTTTTTCATTGAAATTTAATGAGATGAAAGCCGGTTCTCTTTTTTCTCGTTTTCCCCCCTTTGTTTGCTTTTATGTTTATTAGAACATCACGAGGCCCATGGCACGTGCCTTTCTGCGACATATTTATTTATGAGCGGGATTTGCTGGGCCGCCCAACTAATTTCGGGTCCCGTTTTGTGTTCGTTTAATTATGGCCGACGAACAGATGCCGAAAATAACATTGTCACACTGCAGGTTTTGGTAGCAACAACAACAGGTCGATGTAGGACTCCGGCCCCGTTGTAGTTTTTTGTGTATCCACTTGGCACACAAGGTTAATCAAATTTCCTGGACAATCGCCCCCAAGGCCGAGTCCTATTCGAGTAATTACACAAGGCACAAGCACGGCCAGAGTTGGGCCAATTTTCCTAGATAAACTAATTTAACCGAAAATCAATATTAACCCAGGCCAAAATCAACAGGGACCCAACACAAACTGCATTCTTCAGCTGATTGCCGAAGCGAAAAGTGTTTAAAAAACATTTAGCGAGGAAAAGGCAAAGGCAAGGGACCGAGAACGGAAGGAGGCTTCTGAGTGTTGGCCATAATTTCCGTTTCCGCAATCAAAACGAAGATGTAGTAGAGGGGACATTTGCGTGGGACTGCTCTGCTCTGCCCGGAAAAAGGAAAAAAAAATATTAGGAAAATGGCGACCATAAGGAAAATGTCACAGCTGTTGCTGGCGAAATAACTCGGAAATTCTTTGAAAGACCTTTTTCAAAGGAACATTTGTCAGTGATTAGCTGAAGACGTCCTTTGGTTGATTTCCCTTATCGAGTTTATTTGTAGCCATTTCATTTAAATCCTATTTAGAACTATTTTGCATTAAGTCTTTTTATTTTCTCTGTTCAGTTAAATTGCAGCCTTGTAAAAGTTCCAAGGCAAAGTTCTTTATACCATTAAATTATTTAAATAGTTCGTTGTGCAACTCTTTTTTTCCTGTACATTTTGCTACAAAATAAAGTTTTATCAGTTGCATTTTAACTTCCGTTCTCCTTGCACAATATATTGACCAATAGATTTTTCCCTTTGAGTTGAAAAGTCATTACATCTGGCCAGAAATACAGCTCGGTCGAGAGAGAGAGAGAGAAAAGTAAGAGAATAACCATTTCAGAAGTTACGCTGAAATTGAAAAGGTTGTTGGTGCAACCAACTTGTTTAATTGGCAACTTCTGAGGCAGGCAAGGGAGGAGACCAGTTAAATAATTGTGTTATGTTAAAAACAATAATTATAATTGCCCGGCAATTTACGCAAAGCAATGAGAATTCATGCAAACTCCCTGCACAGCACAAAGTGGAAGTAAATGGAAATTGTGCCCAGCTCGGCTCAGAGGAGGAAAACGAGGGTCCAGGAGCAGGAGCAGGAGCAGGGCTTCTTCTTTCAGGGAATCTGGTTTCAACCGGAGCTCCCCCTTGGCTCCGGCCGGCATAAAATATTTTCAAATACAATGTCACAGGAGCCACAGCGCAAGGAGGAGGCTTCAGCCCTCAGCCCTTGGGTTGGCTGCTCCTTGGCTGATGCTGCTTTCGCCGCACTTATGTACCAGCCAAGACCACACGTATATATAGAACACAGTATGTACACCCGACCCACTCAAACATGCAGCGACAATTTTCTTGAGTAGGATATGAGTTTTCCTCTTTATTTTTTAGTTCCTCCTCCTCTTCCTCATTGCTCGCCCTGTGCGCTTTTTATAACAGCAACAACGAGCGTCAACGACAGCGAATTATTATAACGAGAAATGCACTTGAACGTTGCAATAGGTTTATATAGGAGAATATATACAGGGCCTGGGCAGGGACGAGGGTACGGAGTGCCGGAAGCTATGGCCCACGAGTGGTTGAGTGAAATGGGGGAATAATGCAAAAGTGTTTGGCGTGAAATGAACAGCGCTCATCATACTAATTTAATAAATTTAAAAACTTTCAACTACGCTAGACTTTTCTATCCGCCTTCCTCTTTGCGTTAACCAAGACCGGAAATTGCATAGAGCAGCTGGGAAAATGAAGGAAAATATAATGAGTGAGGCAATTGGCAAGTTTGCTTATTAAACTGCTACGAGAAACTAAGTTTTTTCCAAGTAAAAGAAGAGTGCAGCACTTTCAGAATAGGAGTTATAAATTATGTATTCAACTATACATGTGAAATGCTTTTCCCCGACCTCTGACGCGCTCTTTGCCGAAATCAACATTTGTAATTTTCGAATACCCTGCTGCCCCACGTATTGTTTTCCCCTGCAATATGTATGCCAGAATTTAAAAACATTTCAATTTCATTTGATTTTCAAATCCCACCCACATCCGCTGCCACAAAGCCAACGTTTTTTCCATCATTTATTTACAGCCAACAACGTCACGTAGTTTCCCACACACACTCGCTGCGCTCCACTCACTCTGTTGGCAAAAATCTATTTCGCAAGTCCATACAAGACTCTGTTTCTGAAAATCCCATGCAAAAAGAATCACACCATACAAATAAAAACATGATATATAGGCTAGCTTCAAAGCCGATATTTCAAATACCCTTGTACCCTATTTCATTTAAACACTGCTGAATAACTATAATATATACTTAAGAAATAAGACTCCCATTCTGTCATTAGTCGGTAAAAAGTTCGGTAAATCAAAGTTCTGGGCAGTCATGCATATAGAACCCCTTCTTAAAACCACAATATCCCTTCCAAGGGTATTCAATATATATATTTTTTGATGTAAAAGCTGGCGCAATGCGCCACAGCCAGAACGCAGTACTCAGTAGTCTCCGTACTGGCGGATGGATGTTCCAGGGGAAACAAAGCCAAACCGCTGTGTTTTTGTTCAAAACACGGCGGAGGTGTGGGGTGGCCGTGGTCGGTTCTGTTCTGTTGATATTTGCACAATGCTTTTCGGGCTTTGGGCATTTTGGCCAGCATTTTGTACCCCGCGGCTGCTGCGGAAACTATTTACTGGCCGGCCATTCGGGAGAGGCGCTCTTGTCAAGTCAGTTGTGTCAATATTTGCAGTTTTGCATTCAACTCCATATATGTATGTACCACATGTGGATAGGCCCCTTTAATTAAACGTGGAAATAGAGACGCTCCCAGCCGGTGGCAGTGGAATGCTTATCAGTTTTCATATTGCCCATTAGGCCAGCAGGTCCTAGATGCGTCGTCTTGGCTGGCTACGTGAGCGGGATGTGGATTGGGTCGGCGGGGGAGGGGAGCTGGTCCGGTTGGGGCCATTGTCTCTGGACAGCCTCAGTTTCAGGTAGCTCGTAACTCGCCCGGGTGCCATTACGCATACGCAGTGTTGTGCTTAAGCACGCTTCCCGGCCATGTTTACGTTTCGTTTATTGTGCGTTTTACGACATCATGTGCCCCATATAAACGAAAAGGAAGCGGACCGATCTGCCGTGTGAGCCAGTTTATGCTCATTTATTGGCCAAGTAGCGAAACAAATACAGCCAGCAACTACAAAAAAATAACACCGGAAGGTGGAGCTCAAATAAAAGCGGGAGAGCTCCGTTCCACTTTGTATGCGAATGAATAAATTAAAGCTCATACATATGTGAATCACAACTTGCTTTGGCCTGACGTTTTGACATTTTTGGAGCCGCGGTATACGTGCAAAGGACATCAAAGGACGTCACGTTAAAAGGCAACACAATTCATTTTACACTTTCGCAAGATATTACCTAAGATTTCCTTCTCACTTTTCAAGCGAACCTTTCGCTAATACCCTCGAAATTACTAGCCCCAACATTACTTGGGCCATTTGCCACTTTGGACCCTTGAAGACTTTAGGAGGCGCCAATGAATCAACTTTCCCTTATTTAGTAGTTTGGCCCTCATGTAAACTGTGCGTGTGTTTTGTTCCTGCCACTCGGACGAAGCCATTAAAAAAGCGCCCACAAACAAAAGGCGCCAATTTTGTGCCCGCCGAGCAAATGAAGCTTGAAAGACAAAGCCAACGAAGCAGCAAATTGTGTCTCCCAGGTTCCCAGTTGATGGCAGGTCCTTCCTTTTGGTCCTGCGTATGCTGGGAAAATTGAACGACTGTGGGAATGGAAATGAAAATGAAATAAAACAAATTAATAATGTCGAGCAATAAAATATTTTATAACGGACAGTCAGCGCGGGCATCCCGTTGTTTTATGGCCGCGCCAGACTAATTTAACTATCGCCCAGCACCGAAATAAAGAGTAATTCCTCTGCTTTCTGTTTTTATTTTTTATCTGTGGAGGCCACTCGAGAGGGGAATACCGGCGGCGGCCGCGGGCTCTCGATGATGCGATTTATATAGATATTTACTCTTTCAGTTTTTATTCGCGTGTGCTTGGAATTTCAATGAAAATATTTGAGTTTCTCGATGGGCTTTTCAACTTTCCAATTGCAGGCAAAACACTTGAAGGGGCTGTTCGTTGGCATTGCTGCTTTGCTGCGATGAATGAAACCCATATTAATTTGCCTGAATAATGGGTACATTTATTTAATGTGATCCATATACATCCATCCTTGGGCTACTTTCTGTATGTGGGCGGGCTGTATTTTATTACCGCTAATATTAGGTTAAAGTTAATTAATTTAGCATGCTGCTGGCTCCTCCATTCACATTTCCTTTATCGGACATTTTGTTCTGGCTTCGGTTTCGGGTTCCGCTTCTATTGCTGTAATAAATTGCACCTAATAGCCGGGCTGTCCATTAATCGCTTTCGCATACGGAGAAAAAAGGAAATCTTCGCTTTCTACTGAATTCGGGTTGAGGTAGGGGTTCAAGGCGCGTGCTGTGGGGCTCAATTTTCATATTTACCTCATGTAATTACTTTAATACGCATTTAATTAGTTTCCCTATATGGGAGGGTGTGGAAAGTGTCATTATCTGTACTCTGGCGTGGCATTCTCATCTCTGCATTATGCACTTACCCCTCCTTTGGGTTTTTTTTGTACGGAAAATAATGTGCTATGGGATTATAACTTAATGATTTTATATATTCATTAAATGTCTGAATAATATGTGGGAGTTTTTGCAGATTTAATCCAGATAAATTAAGGCTAGTAATGGCTGAAAATTTAATGTATCGATAAATGACGCGGATGGGCGATATATATATAAATATTTACTGGCGATAAATCGATATTGTCTTGCATATATAAGGATATATCGGGGGAAAAGAGCTTATACTAAGTTTATACACTTTAATTATAAATATATATTCAGTATAAATTGTAAAAATGTATTTCGTATATATTTTTGTACCTTTGCAGGGTATTATAATTATAGTCAGAAGTTTGCAAAGTAGTAAAATAGTCATTTCCAACCCTTTAAATAATATGTATTCTTGCTCAGCATCAACAGCCGAGTTTATTTAGCCATCTTCGGTAGAAAAAAAAAAACTGTAAGGGTATACAAACTTGGGCTTCCAAAATCAGCTTCCTTTCCTGTTTGTTTGATAATATCGATATTTTTCGATATTTTAAATTGAATATTGCGTGGAATATATTATATTCAATATATTATATTATATTAAAATTCATTATATCATATTGCATTTCTCCTCCTGAAATACATCCCTAAACGGGACTCAACTTTGACCGAGCTTATAAAGATCTTTGTCCCTAATTATTGCCTCTTTCTTGCCTTATTTTCTCTGTCTGTAAGACGGATATATTATAAATTCCTGTTGGCTTTAGTCCAGGGAGTGCTCCCTGAAGCTCGCAATTAAAAGGCATCTCCAATCGAGCGCACATTTACATGCAATTCGTGTGGCAGTCTCTGCTTTTATTTTTACCCTATTCT
>VNJV01013998.1:0-10269 GCA_008042635.1 Drosophila nikananu | reverse complement strand
CCTTATCTTTAAAAACATCACAATTTCCCCTTATTTGGAAGGAATCATTTATTATTCCTCTCCACAAAAAAGGTAGCAAATCGGACGCTGGTAACTATAGAGGAATCTCTAAGTTGTCGGCAATTCCAAAACTCTTCGAGAATGTAATCACTCCTTACTTGCAGCACTTATGCAGATCCGTAATTTCTCCATGTCAGCATGGATTTATGAGTCGAAGATCGACTATTACAAATCTTCTGGAACTTACCTCATTTGTTATTAGGGGTTTCCAACGAAGGCTTCAAACCGAAGTGAATTACACGGACTATAGTAAAGCTTTTGACTCGGTTAATCACTTTCTTCTTGTAAGGAAGCTTGATTCAATAGGGTTCCCAGTTGATCTTCTTAATTGGCTTTAGTGTTATTTGAGTGACAGGACTCAAAAGGTACTGTTTAATAATGCTCTATCCAACTCTCTCAGTGTCACATCTGGCGTCCCACAAGGCAGCTGCTATTCACATTGTTTATCAATGACCTTCCGCTAGTTCTAACCAACTCTAGGGTACTTATGTACGCTGACGATGTTTAACTATGCTTGCAGTATAAGGACAGCTCTGCCAGTCAGACTTACAATCGGATATTAACAAGTTTCAAGCATGGTGTCGTGCTAGCTTATTACATCTCAACATCTCCAAATGCAAACTGATGACATTTTCACGTGTCACTCCCCAGTATGCAACTTATATTATCAATGAATGCGCTTTGGAACGAATAACTTGTGTTGACGATCTAGGTGTCCGACTAGATCCTAAGCTTTCGTTTCAGAACATATTTCGTTCATGGTTAACAAGGCCAAAGGCATGCTTGGATTCATCAAAAGGTGGTCAAAGGAATTCGATTCTCCTAATGTAACGAAGACTCTCTTTACTTCGTTAGTTCGTCCCATTTTGTAGTATGGTTCATATTATCCGCATTGAATCTGTTCAAAAAAACTTTCTGCTTTTCGCCCTACGTGGCTTACCCTGGGATGATGACCTGAGATTACCGTCTTACTCTAGTAGACTTTTATTAATTAACCTACCTTCCCTAGTTAACCGTAGAACAATGCTTGGTGTCGTCTATCTGCACATGCTAATTCACGGTGCCGTAGAGAGCTTCTACTTACTAGGACAGCTCAACTTCCACGTTCCCCGACTAACATCTAGAACCTTTACAGTATAGAAGGCACTGAGAGCCTCCCTCGTCTTAAAACTGTATTGCTAGTAGAATTAGCTCGTAATATTGCATGATAAAAACTTTCTCGTTCATTCCTATATTTTCCTTCCACGCGTCTATCTAGAACGCGATTCGTGCCGTACGTCACGCGGCTGCGTCCCTCGGTCGGTTGGGCGGGAGGTGGATAGCGGGACTCGCGCGCACAAAAAAAAAAATAAATAAATAACTTCGATCCATTCTCTGATGCCTCTCTCAATGCCCATCGAGGTGAGGGAGCTCAGGATGGAGTCGGCGTTCACGTTATTGAACGCACCTTCAATGTCTAGGAAGGCGTCCATCGTCTGTTGCTTGTATTGCAGTGTCTTCTCAACATGACCTACAACTTCGTGTAATGCTGTTTCTGGTGGAGTCTTTCGATTTTTCCTGGGATGTGAACATCTAGTAGTCTAGGATTTTCAGAATGAAGGATGTTAGGCTAATCGGCCTATAGTCCTTCGCTAGAATGTGCCCCCTTCTGCCTGGCTTCGGTATAAATATGACTTTGGCTTCCCTTCATCGGAGCGGAATGTGCCGTAGTCTTATACAAGACTCGTATATGGCTTTAAGCCATTTACAGAGGCTTCCTTTGGCAGTTTGTAGCATTGCCAGTATTATGCCGTCCGGGCCCGGGCTTATGTATTTATCGAAAGCGTCTATTGCCCACTGGATACGCTCCGTGGTGATGACATCTTTCGTTTGTGTGCCTGTCTGTGTAATTGCGCCTTCCTCGGGTGCCAAGTTCTCTCGTAGGTTTCCCGGGAAGTAAGTGTCGACTAGTAGCTCTAGTGACTCCTCTATTGTCATTGTGACCGAGCCGTCTGGTCTGTTGATTAGGGTGGGGCTTGTGTGCCCCCTGGCAAGGATTTTGCTTAATCGTGCTGTATCTTTTATGCCTTCTAATGATTCATTCTTGGCTTCGTATACTGCTTTTCTGAATGCTTTCTGCACTTCCTTATAGGGTTTCCATATCTTGGTCCCATAGCTTGTGTTAAAGGTCTTGCGCTCTCTCCTCCTGAGGTCGCTCAGTTCCTGGGTCCTCCATGATGGATACTGCTTCTTGGAGAATGTGACTTTGCATGTCTCTTTGAATGCGTTGCTAAGGATGTTTGTAAGGTCCTCTACTTCCTTGTCGAGGGCCTTTGAGGAGGATTGTCCCTTTTTCTCCCTTTGCTGACTTTTAAGTGGACAATTTTGCCAAATTTGTCCCAGTTTGTCCTGCGGGGGTTACGACTCGGTATCGGCTTACCTACCGATGCCGACAAGTCAAGAAGATCTGTGGTCAGAAAAGGAAAGTTCTCGACCTTATATTTGCTATATTCTATTTGAAGGGTGAGATCTAACACCTCTTTCCAGCCCTGAAAACCCTCCGTACTGGGAAATATAAAGGTTGGTGTGTTGCCCTTGTTACAAACCTTGTAACCTTACGACTAATAATATTATCAAAAATAGACACTTTTCTCATTCGCTTCCGAGCATCCCCAGAGCGAGTGCCCGCGTTCGCGTCGCATCCCAGCACCAGGGTCGTCTTTGAGTCTTCGGCACATTGCAGCAGCTTGACGACCGGCTCAGGCGGGGCGGGTCGTCGTGGGCCATGTAGGCAGAGGCGATGATCACTCCGCTTCCATCCGCTGCCACGAATCTAGCTACTGCTAGATCTGGTGGGCTGAGAGTGGAACAGAGAAAACGTTAAAATGATTCTTAATTACTATGCATGCTCTCGACCTACATACCGAGTTGGTGCTTAGTGTTGTGTATCCAGGGATCCTTAGGCCAGCAACTTGCTCGTCCCTGGTCCAAGGCTCCTGTATCAGTCCGATGTCGATATCCTTCTCCATGAGAAGAATCGTGAGATTCATGAGCATGAGTGCTGCGCTTCAGGTTAATCTGCACGAACTTCGACATCGGCGTTGGTTGGGGTTGTGGCCAGGGATTTGTCGTCGATGACCATATCGTCCAAGAACTTGTTGGTGTCATCGACCTCATCGAGTAACTCGTCCGGTTCTGCAAGGAAGTCCTTAATCTTGGCCTTCTGTATGCCGTACCGGACCTTATGGTCGTTCGCTACGAACTGCGACAGGCAGCGTTGGTTGATGAGGAGAAGGAACGGCTGGCTCGACTTCATCTCTCTTTCTGCCTTGAGGATGGTCCAGTCCTCGGTTGGACGTCCGGATTCTGGGCCTTCAGACAGGCGATCACCCTTGCATGGTCAGTTTGCCCCTTCGGCAACCAGATGCGGACTCTCTCTCTAATCTTAAGGCCAGCCCAGGTGTCGCTTATCTTAGCCACACACTCTACCAGGAAGCCCCATCGTCACACCTGATAGCCCGGTGCCCCTGACCACGTTTGAGGAGTCGAAGGAGGGGATGTGGCCGGTCGGCACGGCAACCAACCTGTCTGTTACCATGTCGGCCACTTTGGCCTCGATCTCCTCCTACTTCTCCGACAGCAGATGACCGTCGTCGTGGAGCTCGTCCACCAGAGCCATTGCCAGACTGTCTATGGCCCTCACACTGAACTTCTTCGCCTTACTAAAGAAGGTTGTGGCTCTCGGCTTACCCAGTGGGTCCTTCGCCCTTTTAGGCGTGCTCACGCTTACCTCTTATGAGCGATTGCGCTTCGCCTTAGAGGGCTGGAGCGCCGCCGGGTTTGCCTTGCGGTGTGCCTCGAATTCCGCGATCTCCGCAAGGATTAGGGTCTTGCATTTAGCATCTCGTGGCTCTATTTTGCCCTCAGCCTCATTTTTGGCAATCTTGCCGAGGATAAAGAGGGCTCTGTTGACCCTCGCTCGTCGTTGCTGATGTGTGAGCTGCTCTAAAGTTTTGTCTTCGGTGGTGCCCAGCTGAGCCCCACCCTTGAGGTCGGATTGGGGAATGCTACTAGCTCTCCCCTCGGGTCTCGACGGAGCCGGGAAGTCACAACTAGACATCGGCAGCTCATCTACGTCGATCTCCGATATATTCTGAGCCGCTGAGGCCCAGCTCAGGAGCTCCTCCCCGTCCTCATCCGACTCGAAGGACCAATGTTTGTAGGGGGCGTCCTTCCTCTAAAGATGTCCTAGAAGGGCTGTGAAAAATTCCCGCGGCGCAGGCGAAAAATGTTGGAGTAGAAAAAGCGGGCGCGTCGTGGGATGAAGTCGGGGTGCATCAGCTTTATTCGGCTGCATACATGATACTAACTGCTGTTTAGACATATAGACGTGCTCCCGATTTACTCCGCTAAAGCGAGAGCGGAAGATCGACGGCGGCCGTCTGCGGAGTTCGGAATTAACCCGAGCTCGGGGCGGGAGCGTCAGAAGGCGGTGATCGCGGATGCTCCAGAAAGCCGAGGAGCGGCGGATGAATGCAGCGGAGCGGCCGAAGATTAAAGGCCAGCGGGGAGCGAGCTTGTCCATGACGGGTGCCGAGACACTGGCAAGCTCGATGGACAGTTCGCGGAGGAAAGACGGGAGCGCAAGATCGGCCAAGCTTTCGGAAGCTCGGCGGGCCGCGGGGGTATAGTGGGCCCCTCGCGTAAACAACCTTAGTTTTTCGACACCCTTCTGAAGATGGATGGGTATGATTCCATCCACCCCCGGAGCCTTGTACGGGCTGAGTGTACTCAACGCCCATCAAATCTTCTGTTCAGTTACGAGCGCTGCAGCCAGGCTCCAGTTGTGTCTCCTGTTAGGGATCCTTTCGTAACTGTTGTCTACATGAGAGATGGTTCTGCACAGAGGGAAGTGAATTTGCAGGAGAAGTTCCGCTTTCTCCTCCTCGCCCTCAGTAAATGACCCATCTGCTCTTTTCAGCCAAAGTTGAGAAAGTACTTTGCCTTTTGAGATTGCCTTAAACTCTCTGGACGCAGGTGCGGCTTGCTCTATGGTGGAACAACATTTCCGAAAGCACCCTTACTGTACCGGACTTCTTTGTTATATTCTGTCAGCTTTTTGGTGTATAATTCCCAATTGGCGCTGTTCTTTTAAGCTGTGTTTAACAGCTCTCTGACTTCTGCACGAAGAAGCCCTAGTTTCCTATTGCACCAGGGATTGTCCCTGCTGGACTGTATGGATTCGGGACAGCTTGCATGATATGAAAGATTGTCTCTTCTACTTCTCTTGTGAGTTGCTCAAAATCTTTCGGAGAGGATACTCTTCTACTCTGTTCAGCCTGCTCAGATTTAATCAGGTGCGGAGCTGCACTCCCACCTTGGTGCTGATGTTGGGGACCTTCAACTCCAACCACTTCTTGGCATCGCAGTCGATACAGTCCACTAGGACCAGACCGTCACGGAACTGGATGCCGTTGAAGTTTAGAGCAGCGGTCCAGCCCTTACTCATCACTTCGACGTGCGCCTGTTCCACCTCCGACAGCTCATCCTTGGTCAGGATCCTCTTCGGGTAGTCCCGCGCCAGTATGGCCAGGTTCGTTCCCTTGGCCACACTGGCATGAGGCCTTGCCTCAGAGGATCTCCGGCTCCCCCGGGCTGACCCGTCGCTGGAACAGGCTGCTTTTTGGGTTGCTGCCTCGACCTTACGGAAGACGATTTTTCCGACGTCTCTTGTGCCGCCGGGGCAGTGCCGGGAACTGCAGGACGACACCAATTCCCTTTGTGACAACTGATCTTACTTCGAGAACGAATGGACGACAAAAGTAACGAAATAACGAATGTCCTGCCAGTTCCTCCAGGAGCATCGGAAAATAAAATTATCCAGTAGCATTGTTCACAGTATTCATCAAAGTATCATAATCAAATTTTTTCTGATCATTCAACAACGGCACGAACTGTTTCGTTTATAGCGTCGTAATCGTATTGTTTTTCTAGAAGCAACTCAATGAAAATCTATCATTTCCAATCCTAGGTTTGAGGTTTCCCTTCGAATTCGATATAGAATATCTTTATTCAAATCATCTTTGTGATTGTTCCACAATTCTGCTGGGTTTGATGGAAAACTTGTGGTTAAAATGACAGCAAACAAAGTACGAATTTGTATTCGGCTTTGGCTGGCGAAAATCCTCCATCTGAACCCTCCAAGAGGGCGCCGGCTGGGAAATGGGCACTGTATTATCCCGGACAACGGGTAGCTATGGCAACGGTTCAATTCCTTCTGCTGGAAAAGCCGGAGGAAATGAATCATTTGCCATGGGTGGAGGTGCCTGGCGGTTAGGCATAAAACGAAAGTGGGTGGTTCCCCGGAAAACTAGCCAGTTTATTCTGAAATGGTCAAACAAAGCCCAAACGTCGGTGGAAGGCGTGACTGCTACCCCGCCGGTGGTCACACCTCTAGCATGACGGGAGCAGGTCGTGCTAGTTGTACTGCTACTGCCAAAAAAACATCTCAGAGCAAACTATGCCGCTCAGGTGCCGCCGTCGATACAGACACGGGCCTGGAGAGCGCGCAGCTCACACTGGAGGAGGAGGAGATCCTACTTCGCTTGCCAGAACCAGGCACCAGCTCCCCGCGTAGGGACATGCCGAAACGGTCTAGCGAGGGGAGGAAGGCGAAGGCGCAGTATAAGGCTGCACTCGCTATCGGAAGCCGGCTTCGGGCCATACCTGACCTCTCCCAAGAGAAGAAGGCAAAGCTAGCCTGGGCCGAGCAGAAGATTGAAGAGGGCAGGTTATATTACGCCAAGATCCCCCACATGTCCTCAACGGGCGGATTCGCTAACAAAGTGGAGGAGATGCTTGCCAGCAAAAGGCAACCCTCCGCCGAGAGCGCGACTAAAGACGCTCCGGCGAGCAAGCGGCAACGCGGGCCCAAGCAGGTAGGCCCTCCACCTAAGGCGAAGAAGCCTCAGAGGTCACAGAAGGTCAGTGAATTGACCAAACGACATCTGATCGTGGCACTCATCGACCGCAGCGACGAAAACGGGAAGATGTCCGAAAAACGGAGGAAGACGGTGCTCACGATGCTCGTTGAAGCGCTGTTTGCACGGATGGAGGATGACTCCTTTGGTCCTGTACCCTAGATACGGGAAGATGGCGTGGGGCAAGGGTAGTGTCTACCTGCGCCTCAAAAAGCGCCACCTGGGGGACAAGGACGACAACACCCTGCAGGCAGGCGAGGTGGAAAAGGACCTTGGTCTGGACTCCATTGTCGACGCCGCCCAGAAAATGACGCTTGACGTCTCGGAGGAGGAGGAGGAGAACGGTGACCTGACAGTCATAGTCAACCCGTCCCGAGCTGATCCAGGCACCCATGATCCTAAGGGTACTCCAGCTCAACCCCATAAGAGCAAAATCGAGTGGTCGGAACTCCTGATTGCCATGGAGCAAGGGTCCGTCGACATCGCTTTGGTCCAGGAGCCGTGGATTCCTCGATCAATTCCATTGCAGGATTAAAGTCCTCAGCACACCATGTGTTAGAACACCACCACTCACCAACGGTAAGCAGGAACAGAACCGCTGTACTCGTACGGAAGGGTCTTCACGCTAACCTTATGTCTCATTACAGCACGGATGACCTGACTGTGGGGATACTTGAAAGCAAGAATAAGCGCCTCCTGGCAGCTTCCTGCTACATGGCCCACGACAGAGCAGCCCCACCAGAAGAACTCAGGAGCCTGGTGGAAGCCAGCCTGAACGACCAGCAACTGCTCGTAGGTGCAGGACCAAGCCGCCAACGCACATCACTGCATAAACGACAGAGGTGAGTCACTCCTAGACTTTTTATTATCTACTAACATATGTATAGCGAACTTGGGGGAGGAGCATGCCTTCGTAGGTCGCACCTCCTCGAACATGCAAGACTTAACACTCACAAAGGGACAATGTACAATGGTATCAGAATGGAGAGTCCTTAAGACCATACTTCTAAGATCATAAGAACATACAATTCCAATACGACTTCGACCACTCTCCCAAACCAACCGTCATTAGGAACCCCCGCCACACTAACTGGGGAAAGTTTAGGAAGACAATCTCAACACGACTCGCGACTGGCCCGGGCCTAGTAAAACCCGCTGAAGATATAGAAATTTCCCTAGAGACCCTCTCCAGGGAATTACTAAATGCGCAACGCGCAGCATGCCCGACATCTAGGGCTAGAAAGAGGACCAAGCCACCCTGGTGGAACAGTAATCTTTCGCTCCTACGCAATAACCTCAGAGAGTTCTTCAAAATCGCCAAAGAGGCAAAAGAGGATGTGATCAATGAGGAATACACGACCCTACTCAGGGATTACAAGAAGGAAATACGCAGGGCACAAAGAAGCTCGTGGAGAAACTTCTGCTCCAATATCGAGTCGGCCCCAGAAACGGCTAGACTCCGGAAGTTGCTATCGAAGCAACCCACCATACAGAGTCAGCTCAAACGCGATGACGGACAGTGGACTGAGGGCAGCAAGGAGGCCCTAACAGCACTAATGCATGCTCACTTCCCAGGATGCACTGAGATATCCGATGCCAATGAGCACAAGGATCTCGCACTTGGAGAAGGGAGTCTCGCAACAAATCGAATATCCTCTAGGAGATTATAGATTCCTTTGCGGGAATAAAGGCACCAGGACTAGATGGACTATTCCCGGCCATGATACAGGTGACCAAAAAAGTGATCACCCCATGGCTCTACGCTATATTCGCAGCCTGCTTAAGCACGGGCTATGTCCCTTTCCAATTGAGGACTTCTCGGATTGTCTTCCTGCCAAAAGCAGGGAAGGCTTTACAAGGATTACAGGCCGATTAGCCTCACCTCGTTTTTACTCAAGACGCTAGAAAAGCTGCTGGACATATACATCAGAAGCGTTGTGGGAAGACTTCTGTCAACCAACCAGCACGCTTACACAAAAGGGAAATCTGTGGAAACGGCACTACACTCATTAGTAGCCACCATTGAGAGAGCCCTGCACAACAAAGAATATGCTCTTGGAGTGTTTGTGGACATATCCGGAGCACTCAATATAGTGACCACAGACTCTATAATGGACCGCCTAGAAGCGGCCAACACTCATTCAGCCATCAGCTTGTGGATAAGAAATCTTCTAAGCTGCAGGCGGGTGCAATCCGATTGGGGCACCGCCTCCAAGGTGAAGGGAGCTCACAGAAGCACGCCACAAGGCGGGGTCCTGTCGTCTCTCCTGTGGAATCTGGTGGTAGACGACCTGATCAAGAGATTCGAAAGGAAGGCCCCAAAGATAACAGCTTATGCTGATAACATAGGCATTATTATCACGGAAGTCACCCTCAGCTCGGTCATGGAATCAACATAATTTTTTCTCTCTTCCAAGTGAACGGACGTGTTTTTTTCTTGCGCTCTCGTTTTGTGTCAATTTTTTGATTAAAACAACCGGGGTTTTATTAAAATTCTCTATATTGTGATTATTAAAGTTCCCGTTCACTTCGTGTGCATGCAGCTATTCTGTTTTGTGTAATTAATTGTTATTATTTTCGCAATTTAGTTGTGCTGCCGGTGTTTGCTTTGCATTTTTTGTATTCCTCTTTGTGCCTTCCCCGTTTAGTTAGCGCAGTCGCGACAGCTAAACGTTAAGCTCGCTCCCACGCTCACCCGCTTACCCGATCTCTCGTTCTCCATCTCTCTCAGTGCAGCTGCACTTTTCTTATCTACATTCTTAAAAGTACAGTGGTAAGTCCCCATAATGTCCGCTATTGTCTGTTCCGTTAAAACCTGTAAAAATAATATCATTACTGCCGCTGATCTTACAATCGGCTGCTGGCTGTGCGATAACATATTGCACGCCAAGTGCGCTGGTTTTGCAGGACGGGCGGTAGATGATTTTCAAAAGAACATCGGTTTACGTTACTGCTGTGCGGCCTGTCGCGAGGTTGAAAGAGAAATGTCGTCTTTTATGCGGCAGACAAGGGGCGGTTTTAAGGAAATATTATTGAGTTTTCGTAAAACTCAAGATATGTTCTTGGCGCTGGATACTCAATTTAATAGCCTACAGCTACTAAATGAGTCTCCTAGGCGCAAAAAAACCGCACTGGGCCTGCAGCATCTGGGCGGATCTCAGAAACCAGCGGCAGACTCCCCACAGCAGCCTCTCTCGACACAGCCCTCGACCTCAGAATCAAGTCAAAGAGTTCTGAGATCGAGTGGTAA